>JAHZNB010004223.1:0-10709 GCA_027744295.1 Callyntrura guangdongensis
AACACAATCAATAATTGTTCGTTAGAGTAATTCACGCCAACGTTACATTATCCTAACGACACACTTATAGAAAGAACAAAATAACAAAGACATCTAACAGTGGTAGTGCCGCCAAGTCCCCACCAAACATCAAATTAATTAAAGTGAGGCATTGCATGTTAGTTTGAAATAAATAAACTCATTATCCTTCTCTTTCGCTCTTATTTTAATAAGGATATACAAAGAGCTGTTGAGTTTGGTTTCACGGAATATGCTACCGTTTGCAACAATTTTATTACTCAAGAAATACCAACAGCACATTCAACAAGTTCCCAAATGATAGTCCGAATACTCCTTTCTCCAAGATCGCCTTGTACACAACGACCTACAAATAAATAGCTACAAAATTTTTGTTTTTAATCAATCAATCCCCCGAGTATAACTTATTTACTAAAAAAATATTGCTTCGATGTTACTCTCTCTCAAGTGACCATAATCTCCATTTATCAATCCATTATCCTTTTTATTTTTATTGCCCTCTTTTTGTCTGGCTTTTCCACCACGGCTTCTGTAGTTGTTCTTATTGTTGTTCACTCTGATCCGCTCTACTTAACTCCTTAAACCTCTGACTCCGCTAGACATTTCACTTATGTAACCGCATAAAATGAAAAATCTCAGCAAGAATACGTATAAAAGTTCAAACACAAAATGACGTCAATATGTGCAATTTTTATTTTCAAAAGAGATCAAAAGGTGTGCTAAATTGCAAAATGCAAACATGTATGCTTAATTTGGTTTTCATTTTTATACTGGAGGTTTACTTGAATTATTATTTAAGCTAAATGCCGTTTGCGGTAAGCTAGTTTAGTTTGTGTTTTAACGTCTTACGCTAGTTGGGGTATAGTCATAACTAACAAATGATAAACTTTACCCAGGATATACGTACGAAGATGATCAAATGATTTACATTCTTCCAGATGAGCTAACCAGCCATAGCACCTCCTTACGATAACATTTATTTTTGAATGAGCCACTGGCGTTTTTTGGCGAAGAAATACATAACGTTTATAATTTTTTTTAACATTTTTATTATTCCTTTTTATAATTAATAAAACAATAACAATGTAGACATTTAATCCTTTTGTGTTAACTTTTAAGGCGGTGTTGCGCAGTATTGCTTTTTGTTTGTGTCATTTTGCATATTATTTGTTTTTATGCCTGTTGTACTCCTATTCTATTGACGCTTCTCCATAGATCGTTTATATATATATACGTTAAAACTTCGCGAATGGGTGCGACAAGTCAACATTTCAGCACTGTTTTCTTTAGAGAAAATGCTAAACATAGTATTAGAATGAAAAAAAAAATTCACGGATCAAATATGAAGAATTTACTTAAGTGTTTAGTCAACCACAAACTTGGCTATACCACTGGTTTGAAGGAAGTACTAGATGCTAGTCTAAGGGAAGTTATGTCAGGATGGCTGCCAAAAACAGTAATGCGATATAGATCAACAAAAAATGGACATGAATATGAGTAATTTCAATTGCTGTTTAATAAATTTTTGTAATAAAATTTACATTTTTGATTGACAATTGGTGTTTTAACACATACAATATTGCCAATAAAAATATGTTATACAAAAAGAGATACCCTTTTATCGTTTGATAAATAGTTTTGGCTAAAACAACTGTACAAATATTTTATTTTACATTCTGCTAATCGTTTGTAGGTAAACCACAGAGCAAAACACCCACAAACATTAAAGTTAATCGACTGCAGTCGAGTTTTTATTTGAGCAACTCCTAAATTATACTAATTTGCAAATCTTTTAAAGTAAATAGGATAATAAAAAAGTCGACTCCAAAGGTACAATAAATATCTGGAGGATGCTTCTTCTAAGGAATGCTGTGTAAGGAAGATGCTAGAGACTGCACATGATCGGTTTCACCGAGAGTACCTCGGCATACTGGTGTCTTAGGAGGAAGGTGGTAAAGCGTCGACGCGGACTCCAGGCTCGGTGGTTCTCGTGGAGCTAGAGATCGCCAAACATGTAGACTGCCCGATGGGGATTGTCCAGGAGACCTTCATTGGAAATGCCGGAGTTACTTGTGTTGCACAGGTAACTGAAGAAACTGAAGGAACTGGTGTAGCGGCTATTCCCTCTGGAAATTTTGTCGACGACTGAAGCTCCTGCTAGTGAATAATAATATGTTAATAATGATTATTATCAAAAAATAATTCTAAATAAGAGAAAAGTTAAAAATAAAAAGAAATTATGTCTGTCAAAGACCACCCGGGTCTTAATAAAAATAAAAAATATTGCAACACTCCTTTTTCCTTACCTCTAAACATCTCCTGGTGGCAAAACCTGTTACGATAACAAAAGGTAAAAGACAAAACCACAACATTGAGAAAAACCAATGGTTCAGGCGCACAGACGTCAAATGGTAGATTCAGGGTATGATCAAGGTGAAATTTAAAACACTGGTACATCCTATTTATATACTTCCTTATTTTTACTAGAAATTTCTGAAAAAATCCTCACGTCCATGTGCACTAACTATGTGATTGTTCACTCTGTAATTAACAGGAAGACGATTGATGAAGTGAAGACAATGCAGTAATGTAAAAGGCGCATTGGAATGAATCTACCCTGAAAATTTACTTTTTATGCATACACAGATTACACTATAAGCATTTCTGTTTTATGTTTGTTTATTCAATAAAATATTTCTCAGTTCGTTAATCGAGTCAAATGTTCAGTTTTTAAATTTTTCCTTACCACTCAAAATTAAATAGAGTTTATCTCCAGATCAACTTATTTTTTCAACCTTTATAAAGGCAGGAGTTAATTTTGAAATTATTTATCATGTCTACACCAATAAATTATAAATTTGCTGAATTAATTCGCATATCCACTGCAAAACATCCAGTGCACTACTGTGTTGGTTTTGATTTGATTCCATTTATGGAGCACGGCCCTGTTGACGGAATTCATTTCTGCAAGACAAGTAAACGAGTGTTTACCACGATTTGTGATCATGAGAACTTCCAGTCTTTTCAAGAATGGCTTAATTTTCTCTTAGATTTGTGTGTTTTTGGACATATTACTCCAGCAAGGATTGGCGAGTTTTTGCTTCCATACGGAAATAATCGGTATTTGGATTTTAGTAAGTGGGTTCGTGGTTGCACCGGGTATTACCTAGCTGATGGGCTTTCCGCTGTTTTAAGGAATGATCCTATTATGATGCTGAAGTGTACGAATTTCAAATGTGTACATAATGGCGAAGATAAGTTTCGCTATTCACGTCTTTTCATGGTGTTGAACTTCCTTCATATTATTTAAATCGACAGCGATTCTAAGGTATGTCATTATTTTTATTGTACTTTTAAAAGTTTAGTATTTCTGGTTATTAAATTCAGTGACTGTTAACCTATATTCTGTTTTTTAATTTTTTATGTGTATGTGTATGTATGTGTAACATTGTGCCGTTATAAATGAGGTCAAATGCGTACAGTTTTTCAAATTTAACTCGTTCAGAGTTTTGGCTTACCGAGTCGGTTGGGCCGTACGAAGATACAGCATTGCAGTTTCACTTCTGGTCACTGTAAAAAACTGCATGATGATGATGATGTTTTATGACGACTATGTACTTTCGTAACTACCAGGACATTAAGTTAGTTATATTTAGTGTATCTGTATGTACACTGTATGATTTGCATCATGTATATGGTAGGAATTTGTACACATTTTGTGATGTTAAAGTTAGGTAACTCAGTATTTAACTAATTGTAGCATTTACGGAACTACTGAACATTTAGGTTTCTGTACGTACACGTGTGCCATCTTGGCCGTGTTGTATAGGATGACTCCTCACCTTACATGCTACCCATCCAAAATAGGTAACTGAATACTACTACCCCCACGCATTGCATTATTATGATGGCGCGTATATAGTATATTTCATCAAAGTATGCGAATGTGTAATGATGATGATGATGTGACACGTGTGAGATAGTGCATAATAATGATGTTTGATGACGATAATTACGTAACTATTATGACATTTAACATCAAGTTAGCTGGACATTAATTTGGACGTACACTGTGTAATATGCATCGTTTTCGTAGACATTTTGTAATTGTACTAATTACGCATTTAACTAACTGGACATTTACCAAATTGGACACTTATCTTTCTGTACGTACACACGTGCCATCTTGGTCCCGTACACGTGTACACTATTACCGCACACGTGCCATTTCATCGGAAATAGACCGGAAGTCTACCGGAGACTGACCGGATGTTGTCTTATCTCGATAACCGATTGATACTACCGTAAAATTATTGTACCTTCAATACTCTTTCAATTTTTCTCATGGCATATATTAGTATTTTTGGTATCGAGTATACGGTGAAACTGATCATTTGACACAACTCTGTTTTCGTTATATTTACTTTTTACATCCGTCGGTTGTACGATTACCAAGACTATGTCAAACAAGAATTGGCAAGTTTGCCATGTCATGCCATGGCGGTGGATTGCCCCTGAATCCCTCAGGAAATTTGTTTACAACGAAAAGTCAGACGTTTGGGCGTTTAGAGTCACACTCTGGGAAATGTACACGTTGGGAGATCTACCATATCCCGGTTTGTCATATCACATTAACTTTCCAACCATGCTGTACAACGGCGTTAGATTGCAAAAACCCAAGTACTCTTGTGATCTAACAACATTATATTAATAATAACAGCTATTGTCTCAAGATTACGTCCGTACAAGAGCATGAAAGCATTTCAATGATGAACACGTGTAAGATAGCTAACTGATAAGTATAAGAAGAAATTTGAATATGATATTTGTAAGGTACAAAAGTACTTTTTAATTAAACTTAAATAAATATGGTCGTCTGCATTTACACATAATAGTTGTATACAAAGTTACATAAACTACTAAACAGATTACCAACATAGTCACCGTCGTTTTGATGTCTTACTTCATTTTTTATTCGTTATTCGGACAGTCTCTCTGGAAATACTAAAGACGTATTGTGCCTCGTACGGGATGTTTGTGATTGTTTTAATATTTTAAATTTTGTTAGCAATATCCTCAGAAAAGTTTACTCATTAGTTACCTGTTTTCTGTTTTCAAAAGTAATTTGAGTACGTTGTACGTCAATGCAATTTATTTAGCTTTTTGAATGATTAGCTTATTTACTCTATGCTTTATTTCGGCCACTGATCTTTCTAACCCATTTAAAAAACGTGGCTAGTAGTTGTCCTTGACTAAAATTAAAAGTGACGAAAAATTTTCAAATGATGAAAATTTAATTAATATTGTTACTTACTTTAAAAATTTTGCAAATAATACAAAGTTTTACTCTTTCTTCTAAAGAGACAACTGCTTCAAAAATAGAAAATTTTTGGTCGGGAAAATTTAATCCTTATATGAGACACGAACACGAACTGTTCCGTATGGGAACGTTTTTGAAACTTTTGTGGACGTGTGGCGCTGCGCAGATTGACGACGAACCAGCCGCCAGAGTTTCGATCGCGGGACAGCACAATTTCGATTTGTATTTGTGTCTTCTAAAATGAGAAGTCAATAAAATGAGATGATGCATGAAGGTGACGGTTTTATTATACCGTGTAAACCAAATTTAATTTAGTTTACTACTCACACTCGCCAACGAAGTTAAGTTGAGCTAAATTTTATCAAATAAATAAGAGAATCATTAATTCATTCATTAATACACACGACTCATCAATACTCAATTCTTTTTATGAACAGGTAATTCCCAAAAAAACTCTGGACAAAATCAAGTACATACCCAAGATCACTGGCGAGGGAAATTATTTGTCCATGCATATTTTGCCAAACCTCCTTTTTAAAGAAACGTCGCCTTATATATGTCTCATGCCCAAGTGTTTTGATAATTCTTTTCAATAGCAATTAAACAGACATGTGTGATTGAATGTCGGTTTTTTGTATAAAGTAATATGTGCTCTTTTACTTTTTGAAAATGTGTGTTGTGTTATGGTTTTAAGCAAATCTGTTTTAAAAGAAGTAAGTTAAGCAAACAAAAAATACTTAAATGCGCCATATTAAAACATGCCTGCCTAGTATAGTTTTGAACCTGTATCCAGCACGCGCTGTGGGTGTGTCTCTTAAGTTGGAAAATAAATACACCTTTAAAGCGTAATATTAACAACGAAACACAACTAGAAAATGATCGATTGTCCTTAACGCTAAGTGAATCGAGCTAACCATTAAAATAACATTACAAGTACAACCAGGATGCTATAAAACTATCAAAATATGTACATCGGTAACCAAAATCGCATATTCAAAAATCATTTCTATCAGAAAAATTATTTTTTATATTTTCTATGTACATTTTCTAACTACAATTTTTATGCCCACTAAGCTGAACAAAGATAGCACGAAGGATTTAATTAAAAATTATTATAATTGTTACTTGACTGCTACCTGAATACTGAACAAGCTACCTGCCGAATTGTAAATTCATAAGTCCTAATATAGTAAACTAAATTTTATCATTACCTGCCAAGCTGTTAACGGGCATTGCCAGGACAGCGATGTTTTTTTTAAATATGTTCACATCAGATGTACCTGGTTGCCACCAATAAAAAAACAACTACCTGAAAGCAGTTAATCGCATAGTTGAAATAAGAGTACTCATATAAAGTGATTTCAAACTCAAAATCCTCATTTTAAGTGTATAGACTATTGACACAACACAGGTGTTAACTTGTACAAGAGTTTTTATTTTTTTTTGCCTCAAATATGGGTATATTTAAGTTTTTCTCAAGGGAAACTCCTGAGGTTCTCCACGCGTCTACCCAGAATCATCAGTTAACTCTAAGTCTAAAGGTATTCTTTGATTTATGTTACTACTTATGCGTTTCACCTTTTCGCATTAGGTATGACCATATGTCTAAAATGTTTGTGTCAAATACATTTCCTCCACAATTTCTTATGTTTGGACTATGTGTAATACTTATCTCATGGAACATTATCAGGTTATTGGTTTATTATTACAGTTTCACGCCACAGGGCCACTTTACCATACTTTTCCACATGTTGGCATGGTTATCCACTGTTCCACAATATATATTTTTTCTTAGGATGGTTTGGTGGAATAAGCAAGATACACTTAACGTTTTTAATTGCATTTCATCCTTAAACATTCCGGAAGTTGACCACAGCAATCTGTCTTTTTTCAACGTCTAATTTTGCAAAAATATGTACAAATCATGTTTGCCATGATAAACGTAGCAATTGTAGGAATTCAGTTTATTCCAGGAATGCAATTTTTTAACATTGATATGAAATTGTCAAGTTGGACTATAAATCTGTGGTTTGACGCCGTTCGGCGATACGGTAGAATATTGTTCTTCTTAACACCCGAAGTTATACCAGTATTGGACGTTAACTTTTCCAACGTCACGTCTATAATAGTGAAGCAACGGAATGCTATGGACTACGTTTGTTTTATATTTGGTGCAATTGGATCAATTAGTATGAGCGCTGTAAGTTTTATCATTCACCTATCTCTACTGGCTGTGGCTGGAGTTTTGTGGATTGCCTCCACTACATTTGCTGGCCTTCTTACAACTGGTCGATCCAACGTAACAACGATGTATTCTCAAGTTGATTGGAACAGGGATACTTGCCCATTACAAAGCAGTACAAAAAATATCCCGAGTACTCAATAGGATGACAAGTGATTTTGTTATGTGGGGTCTATTTTGTTTAGTTATGAGTTATGCGGTATTTCTTGATTTGCAATTAGAAAGATTTACCATGGACATTGATATTTTTAAAAAATGCTGGGAAATTTTCGTTATTGTGTACGCGTTTGTACTTCTTCTTTGCTTTCTCTTCATTTCGTCCGAGATATGCTGTCACGTAAGTAATTTGTAATTCGACGTTACAAAGTTTCAAGGAACACTTAGCATTTTTAATGGTGTGTTTTTAATTTCAGATGCAGTCATTCAAAGCTTGGCTTCATTACAACGAAGCTATTGAGTTGGTCCCGGAAAACGAACTACTTATGGTACTAGATAATATTCACAATGACGTCGTGGGAATTAGAGGGTCTGGTCTGTTTACAATAAACTACGCTACATTTGTAAAGGTATCTTGAAACACGTGCCAAAGTAAACAAAAAAAATGCCAATGATAGTTTACTGAAAAAATGTTTGTTTCGCATTACTTTAGCCAATTAGTATAATTTTTATAAGTAGTTTACACAGGATTTAGCGCCTAATGCAATTTATCTCGTTTGTTTTGGTTACAGATAGTGCTTGCAACATTGACGTTCTTTCTCGTTTGCGTTGAGGAATAGCATGCGTACCATGTAGAGTAGGCAATCTACAGCGCAAACGACACATCGAGTCGTACTATTTTCCAAATGACAAGAATGTTGTTTCACGATGTCCCAGAAAAACTCTGTGCCAGATACCGCGTATAATAAAAAATCATTTTGGGTTTAACACAATTAGAAAAATGCAACTCACAAACACTCACATCCGACAATCTGCCCTCCAAGGCCCACACAACTACTCAATATGTTTTTTCAGACCATTAATAACTAGTGCATACGAAAAAAGTAAATCAGAACTAATAGTCAATTAGGCAAACAAGTTGTTTTGTGGAAAAGTCCTGAAACATTAAAAAATCACAGCCAATTTGAAATTTCTATTTGTAGTACTTTTGATTGAACTTTTTCAATTATATATTATAATCAATATTAGAGTAGTGTAAATAAATTGTAGTTTAACAGTTTTGGCTGTAATAGTTTTTCACAAGTCGACGTTTTTGGTGTTTAAATGCTACTGTTGTCGTTGAGGGGCACCTATACAACAGGAAAACATTAGTCAGCTGTGCGTTGCCCAAGAAATTTGCGAGAAAGATACTTGAGTTTCTACCGTCGTCGACCCAAACTTGTTTGCGTTTATGTGACGACTACAAAAATCTAATGTTTAAATAAAATAAATTTTCCTTGGAAATTCCATACTTTTTTATACGAATCACAACAACACACACAGTTGGCAAAGTTTTAGTTGTACTTTATTTGATTTCTTGAGATATTCACAGCTGCTAAAAGGGAAGTCAACGATTCACAAAAGTAAAGGTCCAATCATTAGTTAAATAATTAGTTGGCCAGTCTTCCCTCTAGACCATAAAAAGCCTACAGAGGGCGCCAGGAGCAAATTTTTTTAAATGGTTGCCACCATGTTAATCAGCGTTTGTCGAAACTATCAAATACGAAATTTTGAGCCAATTCTGACGACTTTAATTTTCCCGACTTTTTGGCCTGTATGGGGCGCTACAGTCAATAAAGTTCTCGTTTTATTACAGATTCGTAATCAGCGCATCATAATGTACCACCCTACTAATTTTCAGCGAAATTGGAGACAAAAAGTTTTGGTGGGAAGACTGGCCAACTAATTGATTGGGGCTTTAAGTATCCACAAGTGTAACTGAGGTAAACGAGTAAATCAAACAAATTTATTTAATGACTCCAGAAATATTGGCTTCAATTAAACAAATATTTTATTGGTGAATTTCTCCAATTAACGAGTAAACATATTTTTCGTGTTTTCAAATTTGTTTCAGGGTTCTAGTTAAAATTGCGCAGTTTTTGGTAATATTAGAATAAAAAAGAGCTGACATTAAGGAAATGTGGCTGTGCTGAAATTAGGAAAGTGGATTTTCCTTGTTAAGTTCGAATTTTGGACCGGGATTATCTTCATCAAGAATCAATTTTTGTGGGAAAATTATAAAAGTGAGTTTGATGGACCTTGAGTTGTAGTATTGGATAGAACCATACAAAAGTTGAAGTGTCAAGGTCAAATGCTTGAAAAAAGGCACCCCTGGTATTGCAAGGCTTTACTCTTAGAATTTTTTTAAAGGTGGAAATTCAGTGTACAAAACTGCCACTTGGCCGAAATAACTTATTTGTTGTATTTTGTGTAGACTGAAGGGGACAGCGGAGGAATCCCTCGTTTTCGTTTCAAATTCTCTGGTTTTCCACTTTTTTCATTCTCTGTTTGATTGAGCATTCCCTGCTGCTGATGATTACACGACGCCGAAGCAAAACATTATATAGTGTATGCAAAAAAGAGACCATTTGGGATGTTGTTTATGATCAGAATCAATGTCATATTTAATACCAGTAGGTTTAACATTAACAGGAAATTTGATGATAGTTGGGAGTGTAAAGGCTCTGACAACTGAGAGAGGCAACATTTCAAACCTGTAATACTTTGTCAACAACATCAGGACAAACATCAATACCAATTTACCTTGTAGAAACGAAGATATACACAGGAATATAGTGCACACTAAGAAAATCTTTTGTACCCACTTACATGCAACAATCAAATCAATATTTATAGAACTGCAAGTTTTATGACACTGACACTTATCTCATAACTTTCTCAATATTGAAATCATTACAGGTTTCTGTAATCATGTCCATTCCCTCGTAATAAATTTTCTTGTGTAGTCCGGTCTACTTATTACCTATTACATATATTCATTAAAACAAGAAATACTTTAGATTTGTGTTTTTGCCAGTTCCTGGTGAACCATATCACATACGTAGTGATTTCGGAAAAGGTTGCGACAACTTTAGGAGTCGATATTTCAGCACATCAATCTTTACGCAAGCTATTGAACATATTAGTAGATAG
>JAHZNB010004224.1:0-24081 GCA_027744295.1 Callyntrura guangdongensis
TATTAGAAAAAACCAAGTGTGTGATATAATGTGTTACATACTGTATAATCATGACTGCGCATAGATAATCTGCTAAATTATGTCGTACGAATGTTGCTTGCAAATTCAACCCAAATCTGAACATAAACTGAAACTGTATTGACCGTGTGATATAAGTTCGTCTGTAACTGTTTCTAGCTGCACTACAATTATAATAAGTTTTAATATATAGAATAAGAGTTGAATAAAAATACATCGCATTTAAGGTAAATTTTTAGTTAAATAGCTGTTTACCTCATTTATGTGTAAATGTGATCAGTAATTTCTTGCACAGGTTGTACGTTTTAAAAACTACAATGACTGTAACGCAAAAGGCAATATTTCCTTCTGGGTTGGACGTTTCCAGATAAGACTTTAGTTGTTTCCATTGAATTCGAAATGCGCAATTGTTTTAATTTTAAATCTTTCTTAAAAAACGTTTGCATAACATAACAAATTTTCATCAAGTTTTTGCCAAGACTGCATGTTGGAAAAATTTGCATGGCTTAAAAAATATACTGTCAACAATATCAGTGTGTTGTTTGCCACACTGACTGGCTTTATTTACTGTTTTAAACAGTTATATTTGTTACAGTTTGCTGTTTTAGTGCAACTTAACCATCAATTTTCACCTTTACTTATTCAAAGATGAATGGTGAATAATGGAGTCAATATTATGACAACAGAAATTATAAAGCCATATTAACAACGCAAATTTTCTAGATTATATCAGAGATACCATAACACGTTTATGTCAAAATTCTCTATTCACACGTTTCTTAGCCAGTGTAAAGGTTGGCTAATGCCAGATGTTAATTGCTCTAATTGTTAATTTTGCTGATGCGTGTCTGAAATCCTGTGCTTTACCGGCCGCCACTACTAATTTTAATATCAGCAGAAATTTAGGTTATTATATAGGGTATGCTATATTAAAAAGTCGGCAAGCTTATGTTAGTATTTAGTGCATGAGAAGTTGGATTCAACAGTATCTAAAAATATATATTTCAGCTAGTCAGGCATAAATATACATGCCGAGACAAAGGAAAAGATAAAAATGTAGATTAAAATTTAAAAAAAGCAACTATATATTAGCTGTAGACAAGGTACTAGTCTTATACCATTACTATGGCCAACTATACCTTTTTTTATATAATTCGGGTATCACACTAAGGTGCTATGTATTTATCTACCTTTCGCGGTAGAATAGCATACGTATAAAGGCAGTCGGAATGCATTTTTGCTAGGAATTTACGTAAACAACATCATGCTCTATAGCGTTTAGCATGATGCAACATAAGCAACTAGCGTACCTACACTTTATGCTCAACACACTGAAAACAATATTTGGTGTAAAGAACATCACAGAATGGTAAGGATATCCTGGTAGACAAATGCTGCGTTCGTTTGTTCGGACTAACCGAACACCTTGTAACCGCGTACATTATAAAAGGGTATAAAAGGCCTGTCAAATAGACTTCAGCTTTCATTTCGTGTTTGTCATCAGAGTCGTTAACATCAAAGCTCTTCATTTCCCAACGAAGGAGGTTAAAATATTTTATGCGACTTTTTAGTACTCGGAGTAAATTTTTTTAATCGTTAATATTAGTGGATTCAGGTTGGCGCAACAAATATTTTTCGCCTAAAAACGAAACAAAATCTAAGTGGAGGAAAAATATAAATTTTTTTCAAAAGAGACGAAGTTAGTTAGGTCAAATCAAAATGGCCCAAAGTCCTGAATTTAGTCCAACTTCCGAGGAAAAAGATCTAAACTTAGATCATGAAGAGGAGATTGTAAGTCAAGATGAAAATCAAACGCCTAGTAACATTCAGTCTGGCGTTCCACAAATTCGAGAACTCCAACCATATGACGGTGAACTGGCACTGGAATGCGTAAGATAAGACAAATTAAAATATTTACTACAAGTGGTGCTTTCATTTATATAACTCATTTCACACATACTAAAACATATTTGATTGTACTTTTTTACTTCACACAATCCAAAAAAAAATTGTGACATGCATTTCAATATAATTATACTCTTTACTTTATATTACTAAAACTTTATATTATTACCTCCAGGAATGCGCATCCTATTTATGCATACATCTGTTTATTTCCTCCACCATTACATAACATATTTTTAACTCCATGACTGTATATCCCAGTGCATCTACGAGTTTATCTAAATTAACGATCATATATAAAGTTTGCCATCGCTTTTCTAGTTTTGCCTACAATTAGTATATAAGTAATTTAACTTTGTCATTTTTTAATACAGGACGGACTGGCCAACAAAGGAGCATGGATTTTAACTGCAAAGTTAATGGAGAAAAAACAGGAATGTGCAGCTTCTACATCAAATTACGTGGGATTGGACATTATATACAAAAAAATGTTACAAAATGCACCTCCACTAAGGATGGCGGAGAAAAATTTAGACATACGGGATTACATTGGTGCTGGAGGTTACGGAAAAGTTTATCGAGCTGATATGCGCACTTCTCATAAGCACAAAAAGTATGCAGTAAAGATTGTCAATGGAGCTAAAAATGTATCGGAGACATATAAAGAACGTGATATACTAATCATGTTGCAGCATAAACGTGTGGTTCATCTGGAGGGAGTTTTCCATCAAGGGATGACATTTTTTGTTATGGAACTTTGTTATGGTAAAAAAGCTAAACCGGGATAATTATTACTCCAAAAATCACTGCTTGAGTCCTTAGTTTTTCCTCCATGCCCTATTTTGCTACAACTAATTGACACTTTTTATTAGGATCGGTTTCGAGCCTTTACAGTAGAATGGAGGATCCAAATAAGGTTAGATGTGTGGTGCATTTGCTAGAAGGTTTAGAGTGGATACACTCCCGGGGAATAATTCATTGTGACATAAGGCCGGACAATCTTCTCATTAACGACAAAAATCTGCTAGTCATAGCAGACTTTGGATCTGCGCAATTGGTTAACGTAAGAAATAAGTTTAATAAAAACCTATTGTACCTTAAAAACTATATTTCTATTGTTTCGCATCAATAATGGAAAATATTAGTGTAAACTTTTTTTTAACAAACGATAACAACCAGTATTGCATGCTTTTTGTAGACACTTGAATTTTTCTGTCATTAGTAATTTTATGATTTTATTGCTCCAATTTTAATTTTTTACTCCTGGTCTTTTGGTTTTTTCTAAATTGTTACTAAATTCAATAAGGGGGAGGAAATGGTAAAGTCAAACAAGAATTTGGGGGTTGCCGGATATCAAGACTTAGCTGCCAATGATAGATTTATTTACTCCAAGTCGTCTGACATTTTTTCCGCCGCATGTTCAATTTTCGAGATGATGACTGGTCAGTATTTTCTGAGGTATCGCCCTGACGTGTCTGCTCGTCATTACGTAGACGCTATTCGATTAGGCCGTGTATTGAATGTAAATGTTAACGAAGACTTGGAGAATGAGAAGGTGGACCAGTTGGGACGTGAGCAATTGTCTGCAAGAGCCACTAAGGACAAGGTTTTTGGCGAACTGCTTGTCAAAATGACCAGAGAACAGGGGCGGATTACTGCAGGTGCTGCTGTAACGCACTCGAGCGTTCTGGTTGCCAAGGCAATGTGTTGCCTGACACCGGAAATGCTAGACAATTATACAGAAGGTAAAACTATACAATATCACTGATTGCACGATTTTACCTCCATATTGATTATGACTGAAAGTTTTCTGAAACTTTTTGCCTGTACAAGTTTGCATTTTTAAAAATAATCTAAAAATTAGTAAAATATCTTTTATTCCTGCATTTTTTTAAGATTTTCCACCCACCTTGGTATTTGATTTAACAAATTTGAAACAACAGTTTTCACCTAGTATTTTGCCTCCACTTCCCTAGACTCTATTTATTTCTTACAAATTGTGTAGTAATTTCAAATGTGAGATATTGCCGCGCTAAACTAGGCTATTTACTTATGTTTGCTCTCTTTAGCATCCCAATTGATCACTCAGCAGTTTCCAAAAAACACCACTGCGCGGTATCAAAAAAGGGAAGCATTGGTTCAATACAACACTATTGAGAAGGCGCTGTCATGGATTTACTACGACGCCCAAGCATCACGGGGTATTGACATCAACATGCCTAATCAACCTTTTGCTACAAGGCCCAATGATAGTACAATTGTAAGTTTCGAAATTTGTGCCGGCAATACATTATTGTAAAAAGTTTATTGGAGTAAAAATTAATTTAATGGTTTAGACTGGATCTAATGATGGACACACGGGTGAAATTACGACATTTCAGCACGCTACTACTAGAAAAACTGTTGTTGAATACCCAAATAACTTCATTACAGTCCTTGAGGTTCAAAGGTTGATTGAAACTGCTTGTTGCAAGCTAAACGAAGAAATAAACAACCGCCACAAGCGATTATTGGAAATCATCAAACAGTCAGGACGCGAGTCAAAATTTGGAATCGAAAATATGTTGGAAAATAAAAAAGATAAGCAAAAAGAAACTCTAATATCAAAAAACTTAACTAGCGGAGGTGAAAACAAAGATGTGCAAAAGGAGCCCTGTGAGATTGAGATGCAACTATTTGCACCATCATATAACCAAATTGAAGAAATACCTATAGAGTACGGAGGAGAAAAAATTGATGACGCTTTAACTGGCGATAGTTTGTCACCTCCAGCTGTCCGGAATAGGATGCCACCACCACCGCCAAAGGCATCTCGTGTTGTAGATTCTAAAACTTTAAAACCGGCAAGTGCCTCCAAGTTACCAACTGTACCTTTTTCCAGTTCCAGAGTCGTTACGCCAACTGAACATAGTCGTGAAGTTGCACCAAACATATTTACCTCCAACAGCACTATACGATTACCGAAACCTTCAGACGTACCTCGACAGCCGCTTTCTAGCTTTGTACATTCATCTCTAACTGATAATTTACATGTTCCGAAGATTAAGAAAGTCTTCGTTCCGCTAAAGCAGAAAAATACGGCCACAACAGACAAGGTTGTAATAACTTATGTCATTTGTAATTTTGAATTTTTACTCCATCGAAGATTTTAAGCTCAATCTTTATATACAGTTATTCAAAACTTTTTTTATTAAAAATTTGTTGATATTTGAAGGTAAATCCGATATCTGAACCTCATGTGTCGCAAAATAGAAACGTAACAGTTAAGGGTACACCAAAACAGGCTAGGACCGGTCAGGGAGTTGAAACTAAGAAGCCGGCAACAACAAAAGGTAAAGAGAGTACAACACGTCGTGGAGGAAAAAAACGCAAGCCTAGTACTTCCGAAGAAGAATCATCTCAAGAGGAAGACAATGATTTGAGGTATTGTGATTTTTGTTGAGACGAATTCGTAGCTTCGCGTGAGGAAGTAATTGATCACCGACCTACCTGTCCCATGAATCCATTTATTAAACAGAAAAAAGGAAAAAATAGGAGGGTTATTTGTGTGCTTGCTGATAAGATAAAGTTCTAAGCACGCAATCTTCGTAGTCGCCATTATGACTGTATTATATGTTACTCTATTTTTTGGGAGTTTAAAGTAAATTAATTACTATTGTTAGTTAATATGGGCTAAAACGTTTATGTTTGAAATTTATGTAAATTCTACATCATCAAGTTTTTGTAACTAGCACATTTAACCCTCAAAGTTAACTATTAATAGGGTGAAACAATTCCTCATTTTTTGATAATTTGTCATTTGCTTCGATTTTTCCTCCTCGTTTTCACTCCAACTTGGCAACTGTGCCAAGTTGGAGTGAAAAGGCACAAAACTTAGCTACTATTCTACAAATATTTCTTTTAAAGATTACATAAACTCGTGTTCATATCGAGAGCAAATCTTGCACAGATACAACATAGTGTGCAAAATAAGAATAAAACTGGGAAAAGTGAAAAGTATGGTAAAATGTGACTAGTATGGATTTAAAAATATTGCATGACAAAGGTATTTGATAAAGCTGCAAATTTAGCGCACAAATAATAGATGAAGAAGATAAAAATTTCGTTTCAAACACAAATTTCATTAAAGCTATTCATTTTATTTTAATAGTGTTTGCTCTTCAACAAAGATGACAAAGACAAACCTTGTTGGACACAGCTCACCCGAGCCTAAATTACATGTTCAAGTTATACCGAAATTTCAAGACCAAAAATTGTTTGATGCATTTGCTACGAACGATATAAGAACAGGACAGCGATCGTTTTGTGCAACGAAATCTAAGCTCACTGAGATTAACCAAATCAAAACTTTAAAAGCACGGCCCGTTAGATGCCCTGGCTTAAGACAGCTTTTAGAAAAAGATTGGATAAAAAAGCTTGAGAGTAACTACGAGTCTGGACTTGAGGTATAATTTGGGAGTAAAAAACCATTTTGTTTATTTTTCAATTCCGCAACGTCTAATTTGTAACTTTTGTTGGTAGATTTTCTATGTTAATGCTGTAGTTGGGAAAGGAGTTCGTGCCACACGAACTTTCCATGAGCATGAGTTTGTTGTTGAGTATAAAGGAGTACTTTTAACTGCATATGATGGTATCATGCGATATAATGATCCACACAGGAAAGGAAATTACATGCTACGTCTTGGAGTATCCTCTAAAAGCAATTGGTATGTTAAGATTCGTTTACTACACTATTTATTTTTTAATTATTTCTATCCGGAGTTGTTAAATTTTCAGGGTTGACGCAACTGATGAAGCAAACTCAAACATCGCAAGATTCATTAATCACGCTGACAAGCCAAACTGTGTGCTAAAAATGACAAGTTGCGGAACTCGGGGTTTTCTGGTAACACTAAAAAAAATTAAAAAGGGCACTGAGATAAGGTATCATTACGGAGTTAGTCAAAAAGAACTTGGCTTCGTTGTGCAGAATAGTAAATAATAAATTTTAATGGTAATCTTATATAGCCATTAGTTTTAGCAATGTCGATTATATCCGTTTGCCAATTTAATTATCTTAATACACACTTCCACGATGTCTACTTGCGAGAATACCACAGCTTGTTTATATTAAGATTCTTATTAAATTGAACTATAACTAGACATCCTACAATAGCTGTTAAACAAATAACCAAATGCTTCGGAATTACTAAAGGACTACTATTAATATATAAGCCACAATTTGAATGACCACGTCGTAGTTTTTGTGCTTGTGTTTGCTTACAGGATTGAATAACTGATTACTGTGCCCAAGTTACTGTATTACTCTAAAACTGTAAATAAAACTTATAATTAAATAAATTATTCTATTTTTATTTCGCCTAAACAATTTACGAATACATAAAATATTACTGCATTTACGATAACTGGAATACACCAATCCAGAGCTTATCTAGTTTGTCATTTATTTCCGTACTTTTTTCCAATTTAATGAACTTTAGAAATATGATATGAAATAATATAACATTATGTCTACCATATTGTCCTCCAAAAGGCAAATTAGTTTGATTGCAATCTTAGTGTATTTACACTTAAGACATTTGGTTGTGGCTTGGTCTATATTTTTACTCCAAACGGAGTTTATTTACATGATGACAAACGTATACAGTAAAAATTACTAAGTCAAACATTAAGGGATTTGCCCAACATTTTGATGTGTACAAAATCGTAGTGTGATATCGTGTATACGTACTGGACGTATACGTGTACATAAACTATTGATTACGGCATTAATAATGTCCACCTATTTTGGGTAGAAAAAGTTTTAAAATCCTAAATTCATGATGTTAGTATGATAACTAATGATTTTTGAATTAACGAATTTCCTTTCAAAATGCAAAAAAAACACCTAAAACAACCCAGCTCTACTTGAGTACGAGCAAGTCCGTAAATTATATTGAGTTAAAAATTAGAGATTAACAAAACTGCCAAGCTAAAATAAGAGGAAACTACCGAAGAAAATTTGATATGGAGTACAACGTAAGAGTATTTTACAAACAATTTTTTATTTAATTGCTTACATTGACCAATAATTTGGCACAAAAGTGACAAAACATACACAAAAACTTACTGTAAAAGCTAGTTTGGACCACACTTTTCTTTTTCTAAGTGAAAAACCACCTCAATATTACTTTCAAATTTTTTTCCACATTTTGGACAGAAGTACCCGTCGTTATAAAGTGGAGATGTCCCCGTCTTCTGACACTGCATGCCATCTTTCTTTCCGAATTTTTTGAAATGATGCTGGGAGCTTGGTCTGGGGTAGAAACAACGTCTCTGGCGACAATGCTTCTCACGGATGTGCCTTTGCAGATTATCGGAGCGGGAGCATAGCTTTTCACACAGATGACATCGCAACTAATACATTAAAAAAGATCGGTTCAAAGTGTTATTAAACAATTAATACAGAAATAACGACATGGAGGAAAAATTATGGGGCGAAACACCGTAAACATTACAGCTAAAATTAAGTAGTATCTTACCGGTTCTAAATGAACCTTTGGCCTTCCGCGCTTCTTTTTCTGAAATTTTTAGTTAAATAAATTTATAGCTATTTATAATCAAATAGATACTTCTTCGACATGAGGTTTGGGAAATGGAGTAAATATGTCCTTTTAAAATCGCGTAAAAACGAGTTACTTACCTTGATCTCGATAACCGAATTTGGGCTACAATCGTTTTCTTTCATGGCCTTCTAAAAAAGCAACATCATTAATACTATGTAAATGTTAAACTTGTTGCCAAATTTTCCTGATTTTGGAAGTGTTATGAAGCAATTTGTAAAGATTACTACATGGAGGAAAAATTACGGGACCAAACAAAGTACACATGAGAGAATAATGAAGAATGAGGAAAAATTAAGGTAGCATCTTACCGGTCCTAAATAAACTTTTGGCCTTCCATGCTTCTTTTTCTAAAATTTATAGTTAAATATATTTATAGTTATTTATAATTAAATAGATGGTTCGTCGACATAAAAATTGGGAATTTGAATGAATATCTTTTTATGAAATCGAATAAAAAAAGAGCTACTTACCTTGATCTCGATAACCGAATCAGGGCTACAATCGTTTTCTTTTATGTAATTCTGAAAAAAGATACATCATTATTACCAATTATTACCATGTAGAGGCCAAACTTGTTGCAAAATTGTCCTGATGTTTTGCAAACATAAATAAGGATGACTTATGAAAATCCACAGATAACCTGGAGGAATAAATCAACAAAATTATAGCTATTTCATACCTCATAAAAAATAGTACCATCGTTCTCGGCCGATGGCTTCTTCCCAAAGCCAACTAAAGAGCCGCTCTCCTTTTTAAAATTAATGACAAAACGAAAAGATAAAGCATTACGTTTATGAAATGTGGCAAAATAGTTGCAGTTTGTATTACCTTAGGTACATCGTTTTAAATCAGGTGGGATATATATAGTCTTTGTGCACATATATTTTTGAAAAACTTGTGTGCTATGAAGCAGACTAACCTCTAAAAATGGCAAATGGAGTAAAAACTCAAACTAAGCAATACATAGTGGAATAGTCAAATAAATCGAGAAAATTGTCTTGAAATCGACAAAAAATTGTCTTAATGTCGTGTTTAAAGTGGAATTTTTTTCTCTTATATATGAGTTTTTATTTAGGGTTGGATCGAAAATGTTAGTTATACTTGGCATTGGAGTAAAAACTGCTTATACAAACTAAGGTAGTGTAATTTAATTTTATACTTAAAAAATAATGTCGGAATCTCAATAATTAGGTCAATTTAAGTAATTCTGTTTTAGTAATTCTTTCTTTTAGTTTAAGTAATTCTGAGTAAAAATGAGTCACCTTTGCTGATAGACAATACATTTCACAAAAACTTGTGACGGACACATACGTTAAGAATGACTTATTTAGAATATCAGGTAATACAGGAGTAATTAAAACTACACATTTTACCACTATGGAAGAAGAGCGTTGTTCCGGAGGTCGTGGTGCGGAAACAATTGGTCCACCTTCATCATCTGAACTACTAAACTACCAAAATACACGATTAATTGAATTTTAGAGTACGCAAATGTTAAAATCAGCATAGAAATAATAAACGTGTGGAGGTAAAACATGAAATGAAGTCTTTAAAATACTTACAGTAGCAAGAGGACGGTAGCTAGCCCAAGTAGCTATCCCTGTGGAAGGTCCAGCTCTCTGCTCGTCCGCATTGGGCATCTTTCCGTCCCTGGAAACATCTTGACAAGAACCATCTAATGAAGAATTGGATGATAGATCAGGCGGTGGTAAAGATATATCAAACTCTAAATCCGATAAAACATTTTGGATGTTGGCAATCTTTAAAAAATATAAAATCTTTTTTGAAATATTGGAGATAAATGTGATTCGGTATAAAAAATGAATCAAACGTAAAGTTTTCGAAATATTAGCATCCACGTAAGTTACAAATGCGAGCAAATCAATGGTAAAATGGCATGATTTTTAAAGAAAAAGAATTTTTAATAATAAGTACGACGGTTTCACGAGGTCCTCGTAATGCAGTAATGAGCTCATCTACATTGTCCATTAGCCCCTCCATTATCTGAATAAAAATGCTGTAAAACCTGTTTCTTTGCGACACTGGAAGTGTCAACAAGAATTTCTCAAAATTTTGCCTCGTCTGTTCATCCATAATACACTTTATTCTCTTTTACTATGACTACGGTTGAGTTTTAAAAGTTTTTCACAGTTCACCAATACTATACTTAAAAATGCACTTGGTTGGGATTTAGTTTGTTGACACAACATGTAAATGTTACACAGATGTAACTATCAACGAAAGTAGTCCCAGCGAAAAACACAAAAAGTAACGATCCTGTAAAATATACAATTACTAAATAAGCTAGAAAAGTTACATAAAATTCAGAGCATAATAATCGGAGCACTAATTCGTTAGCGGTTAGCTAATGCTCCATCCTTCCTAGCCCCTTATATTATTCCTCCATGGAGAAAATATTCTGTGAAGTAATATCAACCTAACCCCAGAAATTTGTTCTGCTTGAGCACTATTTATTGAAGAAAATGCGCTGAAATGAAACTGAAATTGAAAATAATAGTTATTGCTGCAAACAAGCTGAAAAACAAAATCGCTGACAATCACATGAACATATTAGTGAAAACGTATAACATATTAGTGCGGAAAAAATTTAACACATATTGGTTTTGAAAACAATTGTGGTTATTTAGTGAAGCAAACAAACGCCTTAGAGATTTTAAAAGTATCTATACATTGCTCTGTCTATCCTAGCTCTTCTCAAATTTATTCCTCCATGGAGGAAATATACAGAAGGACATCAGCAACAAAACACTTATAATATGTTGCCTGAGCATTATTGAAAAATTGAGTTAAATTATTTCCCGAAAAGGGATTCTATTTAAGCAATAAACAACAAAAACCTATTTAGACCTATCGGTTCACTGACAAAATCACCAAAACTCAAATCGCCATTACCTTAAATCGCCAAGACCCAAATCGCCAAGACATGAATCCCCAAAAAGAAAAATCTCAAGTAGGACAGAATCGCCAAAAATAATTTTATTTACTTTCTTCAATTTTCTCATTATTTTTTTTCCTTTCTAGCTATCGATACACCGAATATTGTGTGAAGCTGCCATCGTGCGTGGCCGACGTCTTGTGTGACGAACGATTGTATGAAATACGAATGACTGAAATTTTTGTTTCAAACAGACTTCGAACCAGAAAAATTGTTTCTACTTTTAATACAGTCAAAGGTACTCCCTCCATTAGAACTTGAGGACATCTGAAAATTAATTTACTATTGCGCATCTCTAAAGTTCTTTTAAAAACGGTCAATGTCAGTATGCATAAGTAGGTACTACTAGACTGAAAATTAAGCATTTATAACGGAAAAGGTATCGGCAAAATGTTAGAAAAGCCTAGTAATACCTTTTTATGTAGATTGAAGAACCTACAACAATAAAAATAAATAGTGGAAATAGTTGTCTGAATTTTTTTAACAAGTGATTTATGTTACTGACACCAAGGTATTCCAAGACACCTAATTTCATTGTATACAAAATATTGTACTCCAAAATTATACTTTCACTGTGAAGCAAATAAGCTCACTAAGAATATCTGTAGAATAGGACTTCATTTAGGTGTTTACAGACGTGAATCATTATATTGTCTATTGTTCTGCACCAGCACTCTAGTTTCTATTAACTGTTACGTATTGTCCACAATATACTAGTTAGCAAGTAAAATTTCCCTCTCATTTTGACTGATATGTCAAACAGATTTTAAGTTTTCAAATTGCAAGACAGTAGTTGATAGTTTACGGTAGCAGGAATTAAAGTTCTTTGTAGATAAACTAAATAAATGCAATAAGAAAGTCAGGATTTTTGGTCTATGATTTTCTTGTGTCTATCAATTCAATGGAAACGCATCAAGAACGACAAAATGAAGAAAAATTAATTTTAAAATATTTTGGCGATTCTGTCCTAGTTGAAATTTTTCTTTTTGGCGATTCAAGTCTCGGCGATTTAAGTCTTGGCGATTTAAGGTCATGGCGATTTAAGTTTTGCGGTAATGCGTGCACACGAGACCTATCAGTTATTGTGGTTATTATTTAAAAACAATGTGTTTAACTGTAAATGTTAAATAGGTAGGGTCACTTCAACAATTCTTCAATTCTAGCCTGTTTATCATAGTATGGAAAATATGCAGAAACGTTACGGTAAAAAGCTCAAAAAGTCTGTTACCAGTTTGAAAAATCATGTTGAAGAAATGGAGTAAATAATATTTTTAGTTAAATGAAAGGGGACACATAAGGAAGCAATAATGTGAAGAAAATAACAGAACGTAAACGCTGACCTTTAAAGGCACACCTTGTAAACTCCTGCTAAATATGTATTTCAGCTTTTGCCCAAACACCTGTCCTCTATGTTGTAGCCTGACCCAGTTTCCGTAACAATTGTAAAGAATATGACAACTAGACCAAATGCACACTAAAGACACATTTTTCCGTTTTGTCTAAGTTAAGTTCTGAAAAAAATTAAAAAAGAATAGCAATAAGAGGCGGGTTATTATTATCCTTCACATGAATGACCGGATTCTGGTGTTAGCTGATTTTTTGGTATTATAGCTTTTAGACAAATTGTTGGTGGGGAGTTTGGAAAATCTAATAGACTTTTTGGAAACATGGTGTTATTGTAGGGTTTGAAATGTTTTTTAAATTAGTTTATACGGTGAATTACGACGAGCTTTATGGTGCAAGTAAGCTGAAGCTGCATTGAAGGAATTGTTAAATTAATCAAAATAAGATTAATTTAATAATAGTATATCTGTTGACCTGATCATGTTTACCACCCAACATCGAAGTAAAGGCATGATTTTGGGGGTAGCATGGTTTAGCGGAAAACATTAAGCGTTACAACAAATTGTCAAGAACACAGAAAGAGGAATATCAGTATTGAATCGCTAAGGTGGGTCACACGAATCCACCGGATGTTAACGCCAGAATATCCTGGAGATAATTTTCAAATTTACAATAAATGTCACTACTATTTCCTCCATTTCTATATCCATATTTAACAGCTATTTCTCTGTACATGGACTATACATTGTGCTATGTTGTGTCAGTTTGTTATCTGTTTAGAACACAATAACCTAATAGCAATTTAAATTTTCAAAAAATGAAAGACAAGCCTGGACAAGTTCCAGGATAAGCGTTTTGTGTCAAAAATCTTTAAGTCTCACCACCTAAACGTTTTACTTTTTATTGAATACTTGAGGACAAGTTATGAGGGTTTCCAAAACTAAATACAAATTAGATTAATTTGACATAAAAGTTCCGTATTCAGTAAAACCACCCAGTTGGATCATGGATTACTAGTTTAGAAAAGGGGTTTATTGAATATATTCAGCTCAGTTAAATATTACATATTATTTGTATAAAAATTAAGTTAATTAGTAATAATAGTTAGTTTTCCACTTCCCAATGTATAACTTTAAAAAGGATTGTGAATGTCGTGCTGCTAATCACTACTTTTCTTAACCTTCTGCTACGTCAATGTTAATATAATATTTCATCGTAAAATAGTAGACCTCATGGAGATTTAGTGGGTATAGGTCAACCTAGATACACACAAACTGCTGGTATTCACATTTAGCATAAAATCTTTTTATTTCTTTTATTTTGGGCAGATTTAGTGCATTTCTAAATTTTTGGAGAATTATATAATTTGAAAGCCATCAGCAGCATCCAGGTAACTTTTAACTTTATTGGCTTAGTAAGCCAGAAGTATGTCGGGTCAAAACAAAATCTCTTCTCTAACTGATTACTGCTCATTAAAAACCTATATCCTCCATTTAGTATTTTATAGAACATAAACCATGATAGCTCACTTTAACAAATCGCCATTATGTATCTTAAATGTATTCATATATTAGGCAGCTTCAGTAGCTGGAGGACCAGGGATTTTCTTAACTTTGAGCATTAGAGGCATTTTTATTTTTTTCGTCTTTTTTAAAGAGTATCACTGTGTTGCGGTTTGACCTTGTATTTAGATTTCATTACTACTAAATAAATAGTTTTTAATTTATTCATCAGCAAAGTTTTCGACATAAAACAGGTTTAAATGAAAAATGGCAAAAAATTACTCATATTTTCTAGTGTTGGAATTCGAAAAAGCAACGGGGTTACTTATCATACATATTATTTTTACGGAAACCTGACTGACTTTACTTAATAGGGATTCTGTAAGTTAACACATGTTTTGCTACAAACACGGCGCACAATATCTAAGTAACATTTAACTGACCAGGGATGATCCCGCGCTGTCCACAGCTCCGAGGGTCGCCATTAGTCAAAACTAAGTATTTCGGATCTGCTGATTACGAATATGAAGTCAGTTTGCTGTAAAACCGACATTTAATAAATATTTAGAACAATTTAAATTACGACAATTGCGCACTTGCAATGCAATGCATGCATATTGCAAGCACACCAACCGTTCTCTTTTTGAAATACTATTTTCGAAACAACCAGGGATTACTTGGGAAAAAACTTACGTAGCCATCAAGCAACCTTGAAATTTCTTGATCTGACCTAAACAAGGTACGCTTGCCAATATCTGTAAATATAAACCTGGTGCTGCGAAAGATATGACCAAAATATAGTTTTCAGCTGACCACCTTTCAATTTTTTTTTCGCTTTTGCCTATAGAATAATAATTACTGGCATGGTAACAAATGATTCTGACGTACTACAAATATTACAAATTATTTTACAATATTATTTCGAGTAGAGAGCGGGTGATGTGCATGTTTGATATACATGTATACGTACATGCTGACGTGCAAAGGTGAGAGCTTGACTTAATTTAAATTATTTCAAATAATTATTAAATATCAGTTTTACAGCAAACTGACTTCATATTCGTAATAAGCAGATCCAAACTACTTAGTTTAGACCAATGGCGACCCTCGGAGCTGTAGACAGCGCGGGATCATTCCTGGTGAGTTTTACGGTTAAAATATAAACGAATAATTTTTTTCCAACTTTTTTTCTTCTTAAGTGTCTTAAAAGGAAAACATTGTCGTATGTTTAAAATATAAACGTTCAGTATTTTTTTGTTCAGAAATAATTTTCCTTTCAAAAGTTTGGTAATTTTAAAACAACAAATTGTCATTTTTTGGTCCACGTGAACAACGTTGGTAGGTCGTGTAAACGTAAAATAAGGACTACAACAATTACAGGTAAGCGCTTTAGTTGGAAGGTAAAAGAACAAGGTGTAAGATGGACAAATGTTCAAATAGCTGGAGTAAAAATTAGATAAATTTTTAAATAATGAAGACTTTTTCAACCTAGATATAGCTTGAAACAATAGTACAACGGTAAACGGGTATTGAGAGTTTAATTTATCGCAATTGACTTGTGCAACATATTTCACATCCTGCTCAAACGTATGTAGCACTGTGCTGATGTATTAGGTTTATACACAGTAGCGGATTATTTGCAATAGAAGATTTTATACACAGGTAATCCTAGTACCTTGTACATACTAAGCATTCATTTAAAAGATGAGGTGCCTCTCAACACAGAAATGTAACGATCGTATTTCGGTATACAACACGCAGAACCTGATGCATAGTGTGTGCAACATAACATACATCATAACATAGACAGGTTGAATGGCACAATAGCATGGGAAGGATATCCGCATGTACTCTACAGGGGTATAAAAGGCCAGTCAAAGGGACTTCAGCTCTCATTTCGTGTTTGTCATCAGAGTCGTAAATACCAAATAGCCCCATTTCCCAACTAAGGAGTACAAAATATTTTGTACTTGACTTTTTAACGTACGGAGTAAAAAATAAATCGTCTTTTTAATATAAAATTCGTGGATTCAGGTGGAGGGAAAAATATTTAGTGCTTAAAAACGATACAAAATCCAAGTGGAGGCAAAATTATTTAGTGCTTAAAACGATACAAAATCTAACAGGAGGCAAAAATATTATTTGTTTACAGAAGGGTAACAGTCGGTTAGGTCAAATCAAAATGGCCCAAAGTGTTAACCTAAGTCCAGCTTCAGGTGGAAATGATCTTAACGTAGATCATGAAGAGGAGATTGAAAGTCAGGATGAAAGTCAAACGCCTGGTAACATTCAGCCTGGCGTTCTACAAATTCGAGAACTCCAACCATATGACGGTGAACTGGTATTGGAATGCGTAAGATCAGACAAATTAAATATTTACTCCAAATAATGCTACGCTTTATAAAACCAAAATGCCTGCAGACATACTAAGTCATATTTTCAATGTATGCATACTCATTTGCAATGGTTTACAGATTTATTTGACCTCCAAGTAAACTGATTTTGTTTTTAGTTTCACTATAGTATATCCTACATTTTCTGCAATTACCAATTATCCAGCTAAATAACCTATTCTAACATTTTCTACTTCACCATAAATTTGTCACGACTTGATAACGTAATATTACCTCCATGATCGTATATTCTATTGCATGCAATGCTATTCAATATTTGTAAGCAAGAACTATCCGACCATTCTGATTTTAACTCCATGATAGTCATAACATGATCTCTTTCACCCATATTCACATATTTGATTAGCCTTTTTTACTCCAAGTTTTTTAAAAGTTTTTTGTGACATGAATTAACACAAGCATTTTATATTATGCATAATATTTATGCATATATCTGTTTATTTCCTCCAACATTACATCATCTAATTTTAACTCCATGACCAAATATCCTTCTACATCAACGATTTTATCCAAATTAAAGATCGTATATAAAGTTTGCCATCGTTTTACTAGTTTTGTTTACAGTTAGTATATAAATAATTTAACTTTGTTGTTTGTAATACAGGACGGACTGGCCAACAAAGGAGCATGGATTTTAACTGCAAAGCTAATGGAGAAAAAACAGGAAAGTGCAGCTTCTACATCATCTAATTACGCTGGATTGGACATTATATACAAAAAAATGTTACAAAATGCACCTCCACTAAGGATGGCGGAGGAAAATTTAGACATACAAGATTACATTGGTGCTGGAGGTTACGGAAAAGTGTATCGAGCTAATATGCGCACTTTTCATGCGTACAAGAAGTATGCAGTAAAGATTGTCAATGGTGCTAAAAATGTTTCGGAGACATACAAAGAACGTGATATACTCATCATGTTGCAGCATAAACGTGTGGTTCATCTGGAGGGAGTTTTTCATCACGGAATGACATTTTTTGTTATGGAACTTTGTTATGGTAAAAAAGCTAAACCGGGATAATTATTACTCCAAAAATCTTTCCTTGACATCTTAGTTTTTCCTCCATGTCCTATCTTGCTTCAAATAATTGACACTTTTTATTAGGATCGGTTACGGAACTTTACAGTAGAATGGAGGATCCAAATAAGGTTCGATGTGTGGTGCATTTGCTAGAAGGTTTGGAATGGATACACTCCCGGGGAATAATTCATTGTGACATAAGGCCGGATAATCTTCTCATCAACGACAAAAATCTGCTAGTCATAGCAGACTTTGGATCTGCGCAATTGGTTAACGTAAGAAATTAATTTAACAAAAACAGATTGTACCTTATAACTATACTACTCCAAGTATTATATATTATATTTGACAAAATTTTATTACTTTAACCTTTTATTTTCTTCTTAACCACCGGCTTAAGTTTATCTAAATTTTCTGAATTTTTTTTTGAAAAAGGTGGACGAAATGGTAAAGTCAAATAAGATTTTAGGGGTTGCCGGATATCAAGACTTAGCTGCCAATGAAAGCTTTATTTACTCCAAGTCGTCTGATGTTTTTTCCGCCGCTTGTTCGATTTTTGAGATGATGACTGGTCAGTATTTTCTGAGGTATCGCCCTGACGTGCCCGCTCGGCATTACGTGGATGCTATTCAATTGGGTCGTGTTATGAATGTCAATTTAAGAGAAGAGTTGGAGAATGAGAAGGTGGACCAGTTGGGACGTGAGCAATTGTCTGCAAGAGCCACTAAGGACAAGGTTTTTGGTGAATTGCTTGTCGAAATGACCAGAGAGCGGGGGCGGATTACTGCAGGTGCTGCTTTAACGCACTTAAACGTTCTGGATGCCCAGGCAATGTGTGGCCTGACACCGGAATTGATAGACAATTATGCTGAAGGTAAAAATATATAATAACATTGATTGCACAATTTTACTCCATATTGATTACGACTGAAATTTGTCTGAAACTACAAAAATGTTATAAAAATCATTAAAATGTCTTTTATTCCTGCATTAGTTTAAGTTTCCTTCCACCTTGGTACTTGTTATTACAAATTTAAAACAACCCTTTTTATTTTTTATTTTGCCTCCACTTCCCCAGACTTTGTATGTTCTACAAAATGTACAACAATTTCGCATTTTAGGGTATGCCAAGCTAATCTAGTCTGAATACTTTCTTTCACTTTCTTTAGCCTCCCAAATGATTACTCTACAGTTTCCAAAAAACACCACTGCGCGGTATCAAAAAAAGGAGGCATCCGTTCAATACAACACTATTGAGAAGGCGCTGTCATGGATTTACTACGACGCCCAAGCATCACGGGGTATTGACGTCAAACTGCCCAATCAACCTTTTGCCGCAGCGCCTAATGCTGTTACTATGGTAAGTTTTTAAACGCATGCATTAAATTAATGCAATAAGTAAACTGGAGTAAAAATCATCTTAAATGTTTAGACTGGATCTAATGATGGACCTGCGGGTGAAATCACGGCCTTCCAACACGCAACTACTACAACTACACAAACGGTTGTTGAAAACCCAAATAACTTTATTACAGTCCCAGAGGTTCAAAAATTGATTGAAATGGCTTGTAGCAAGCTAAATGAGGAAATCAACAACAGCCACAAGCTTTTATTAGATACTTTTAAACAGTCTGAACGAGAAACAAATGTTGATGGCGAAAATATGTTCGATAATAAAAAAGGTAGGCGAGGAAAAATTCCAACATCAAAAAGAGTAACCGGCGGAAGAGAAAACCCTAACGACGCTGCGCGAGACGAGCTCTTTGAGATTGACATGCAAAAATGTACACCATCGGATAACCAAACCGAGGAAAAACCTATCGAGTACGGAGGAGAAAAAATTGGTAGCGCTTTCACTGGAGTTAGTTTGTCACCTCCGGCGGTGCGTGATAGGATGCCACCACCACCTCCAAAGGCGTTTTGTGGTGTGGATTCTAAAGCTTTAAAACAAACAAGTTCATCCAAATTACCAACTGTGCCTTCTCCTAGTTCCAGAGCCGTTACACCAACTGAACACAGTCGTGAAGTTGCACCATGCATTTTTACCTCCAACAGCAACATACCATTACCGAAACCTTCAGATGTACCGCGGCAGCAACTTGCTATTTCCACAGCTAAATCTAAAACTGATAAAGTGCAGACCGTGACGACAAAGGAACAGAAAAGCTCGGCCACAAAAAACAAGGTTAAAACTTCTTATTGTTGCTTGTAGTTTTGAATTTTTGCTCCATTGAAAATTTTTACTCCATCGAAAATTTCTACTCCATTGAAAATTTTTACTCCATTGAAAATTTTTACTCTATTGAAAATTTTTACCTCCATTTTATAAACAGTTTAAGAATATTTTTTTAATCAATGATTTGTTAATAGTTAAAGGCAAATCCGATATCTGAACCGCGAACTACAAACGTATCCGTTAAGGGTAAACCTCAACAGGCTAAGACCGGCAAGAGAGTTGAAAGTAAGAAGCCAGCAACAACAAAAGGTAAAGAGAGTACATCACGTCGTGTAGGAAGAAAACGCAAGCCTAGTACTTCCGAAGAAGAATCATCTCAAGAGGAAGACGATGATTTGAGGTATTGCGATTTTTGTGGAGACGAATTCGTAGGTACGCGTATGCAAGTTATTGATCACCGACCTATCTGTTCCATGAATCCATTTAGCAAAAACAAAAAAGGCAAAAAGTAGGTATTCGGGTGTTTGCTGATATTATAAGGTTTTTATATAGCAAAACTATGTAGTCGCGATTATGATAGTTAGAGGTATGATACTGATATAATTGAATGAGGTTAAATACTCTAACTTTGGTGGATTTGTAGTTAATTATATATAGAATTAGTTAAATCAGTATCAGACTTAAATTGATTTAATTGTATTAAAAAATGATTACGTTCTGACTTGTTAACTAATAATAAAAAAATCAAATAAAAAAATTTAATTAAATTTTGCGTTATAAATGAACTGTTATTAATGCTGAATTATGATGAAATAAACTTGTTTGACATTTACAGCATTTGCGTGTACTTTTTATGTCCCATTTTATTTATCATTTTTTACTCACATTAGTTAATATATATATTATTGTGATCGTATGGTACGAATATTTTTTTTATTTTCGACTACTCCTATTTCAGTGTTTACTCGTTTGCTTTAGACTCGATGTATAATCATATATTGGATGTGTTATTCACTCCATTTCATTGTAAGGACACGTTATATTATTTGATTCTTAAAAATATTGGATTATTATTCACAAAATTAGAATATTTCTCTTTTATCTAAATTTTCGTAGGGTAAATTTAGTGTATTTAGTGAATTTTAGAGTAAAAAAGATTGTATTCGTTAAGATATATTCATAATTAGAAATTTTCATTTCTGGTATCGATACGCGACCCAATTCATAATGTAGTCGATAGAAATTTAATATTGTCAGTTAACAATAATTGATCTTGGAATTTTAAACAAGCTATGAATTGCTTTATTTTACAAAGTTTCGTACGTTTATTTGTTTGAATAAACTCACTGAAGCGTTTACTTTTTATTGAAATCACAAATGATTAAGAAACAGTTTCCAAAAAACACTCGTTGCTAAACGTAGAAACGAGAACAGTAAACATGTACAAAAAGATGGTGTACAATACGCAACGTTTTTGATATAACGACAAAAATGGTCTAACCAATTTACACTAACAACAAGTGCTAATGAAGATGGGCAAAACGAACGGATTTTACCGAACAATGCAATTACATGTAACGGTTTAAATCAAAAAATGAGGTTTGAAGACTTAATAATTTTAGTTTATTAATGTTTACTACAAACACCATACTAGATATTAAAGATACTAAATGGATGTCCCGTCACGATGTCCTGAAGTGTTTGTTCTGATGTAAAGTTCATAATGGAATGGAATGTTCATAATTCTTCCATCAATAACGAGTTTGCAAATCCATTTTATCTGACTCACCAGGACTCTTGATGTTTGAAAAATAAAAGTTTTGGTGGTAGAAGGAAGCAACTTGGCATTTACTTATGGGCGTTTATCTTCCACGTTTCATAATATTCTACGTCATTCGCATCTTAACAAAAAAATATTTACCAAACTGCATAAACGGAGGAATGTTGGAGTAAATATATGTAACACAGGTTAGGCTTAAAGGACGAATGTTGGTGTGAATATGTTGACACAGGTTGGGCATAAAAGACGAATGTTGGAGAGAATTTATTAACACAGGTTGAGCTTAAAATACGAATGTTGGAGTGAATATTTTTACATAATTGGCTTTAGAGACGAATGTTGGAGTAAATATATTAACATAATGAGGCTTAAAAGACGACCGTTGGAGTGAATATTTGTAGCATAGGTTGGGCTATATAAACGAATGTTAGAATAAAAGTTTGTAAAGTTGGTTGGGATAACATGAGAACGTTGAAAAGAATATTTTAACATGGATTGGCCTTAAAATACGAATGTTGGAGTGAATATTTTTACAAAGTGCGGCTTAAAAACAAATGTTGGAGTGAAAATATTAACATAATGGGGTCTAAAAGACAAATGTTGGAGTGAAAATATTAACTTAATAAGGCATAAAAGACGAATGTTGGAGTGTATATTTGTACCTTAGGTTTGGCTTAAAACACGAATGTTGGAGGGAATTTATTAACATAGGTTGAGCTTAAAATACAAATGTTGGAGTGATTATATTAACCAGCTGGAGCTTAACAACCAATGTTGGAGTGAATATTTTTTACATAGGTTTGGCTCAAAACACGAATGTTAGAGTGAATATATTAACAGGATTGGGCTTACAAAACGAAAGTTAGAGTGAATATAATGGCAAAGTGGAGCTTAAAAGACGAATGTTGGAGAGATTTTTTTAGTTGTGCTTAAAAGACAAATGATGGAGTGAATATTTGTAACATAGGTTAGGCTTAAAAGACGACTGTTGGAGTGAATATTTGTAACATATGGTGGGCTTAAAAACGAATGTTGAAATGAATATATTAACAAGCTGGGGCTTAAAAGACGACTGTTGGAGTGAATATTCGTAGCATAGGTTGAAGTTAAAATACGAATGTTAGAATACAAGTGGGTTAGGATAAAATGCGAATGTTGAAAATAATATTTTAACATGGATTGGCCTTAAAATACGAATGTTGGAGTGAATTTATTAACAAAGTGCGGCTTAAAAACGAATGTTGGAGTGAAAATATTAACATAATGGGGCCTTAAAGAAAAATGTTAGAGTGAAAATATTAACTTAATGTGGCNTGTTGGAGTGAATTTATTAACAAAGTGCGGCTTAAAAACGAATGTTGGAGTGAAAATATTAACATAATGGGGCCTTAAAGAAAAATGTTAGAGTGAAAATATTAACTTAATGTGGCCTAATAGACGGATTTTAGAGTGAATATTTGCTACAAAGGCCTGGCTCAAACCACGAATGTTAGAGTGAATATATTAACAGGGTGTGGCTTAAAAGACGAATGTTGGAGCGAGAATGTTAACATAGGTTGGGCTTAAAACACGAATGTTGGAGTGTTTATATTAACAAGCTGGAGGTTATCCACGAATGTTGGAGTCATTATTATAACATCCTTTGTGCTTTAAAGACGAACGTTGGAAAAAAAATTGAAACAGGTTAGGATAACAAAAGGAATGTTGGATTGAAAATTTTAAACTTACGTTGGGCTTTTATAACGAATGTGGGAGTGAAAAGTTTAATATTGTTTGGTTTTGAAAGACAAATGTCGTAGAAAAATCAAAAATCTGGGTATATTTGGTTAAGTTTAATTAAAAACTTATCACTGAGTAACCCAATATTGGTTCGCTCAAAATAATAGGAAATTTTGGACAGAAATTTTATTATTGTTATGGTTAAATAATTTGGTTAGGTAACAGTATCTTAGGGTATTTTGGTTACCCATAATTTCGGTAACATGGTTTATCATTCACATCGTTAATGACATTTTATAATCTAATACAAAAATTGGAATTTGTATAGTAATATGTATGGGTGAGATTTTCCAAAAAACCTAATTTTGGATTTAGGTTGCAGAATTTTGAATTTTGCAGAGTGTGCCGAGAGGCTCCTTATGCCAAAATTATTGCGTACAAAACACAAACATGGTTAGGAAAGGTTGATTTTGTTTCGATTTTGGCTGGGTTAGGTTTAATTTTGGCTGGGTTAGGTTTAAATTTGGTCAGGTTAGGTTGCATTACATTCATTTAAATTTAGTTTAGGTTGAGCTACGTGCTGTTTAGATTTTGTTTGGTTAGGATAACGCGAATTTTCGTTTTTACAGGATTTTGCAGTC
>JAHZNB010004225.1:0-10227 GCA_027744295.1 Callyntrura guangdongensis
CTGCCATTGACAAACATTTTCATCCAATGGAACAAAAAAATAAATTTTAAACAAAAGATTAAAACTGTATACTTTTCACACTAGAAGGTTTCAAGAATTAAGATCACTTCAACTGTACATTCAAATTAGGCATCGAAAAAAGGCTTCTGAAAAATTACCGTACGGTTCATAAATTCTTTACCGTCTTTTTTATACAGTGCTTTTCCCCACAAGCAAATTCATTTGTTTTTTTTCGTTCTACATAATGCCCATATCAAATTACCGAACAAAAAAATTTGTAAAGATCATTAACACCTTGACATTGGCTTTGACTTGGTAGAAAATGATCAAGATCACGAGAATGGAGATGATTCATTGCCCCGAAGGTGTATTGAACTCTTTCTCTTCTTCATCAACATTATTATTACACACATACATATACACTAGTGTGATGCGCCTTTTCCATATAGTATCCCCGCTTCTCGCAAACGTGATTGGCTCCTCATTTACATACTATGAATAAATAGTACATTGATTTCGTAGTCTATAAAAGACAAGAGTCGAGCAACTTGTCTACACCGATTTGTAGTTTTTACTTGTGATGATGATAATAGTGTTGATGACGGTAATCGTAGAAATAGCACAGCACACAGAGCTCTTATTGTCAGTCTTTTCCAATGAATAAATTTGTAGAAAAAAAAATTATTATATGGATCGCACATAATACAGATATAAAAGCCGTGCTAACTAAAATATTATGCATCTTGTATGAAGTTATTGTCAGGATGGTTCTAGGTTCTATATCACTTGGTTGATTAGACAGTTCACGACGACGACGATGACGACGACGGCGTGCAGTGTTTGGTATTGCAAGCCCATTGTTAATAAGCTTTTCTTCTCTGCTTATGTTTTTTCTTTGCATCTCCTTCTCCAAATGATTGTCCTACGGCACACCATAAAGATTTTTCCCCCAGATATCATTGATTCATGCAAGCGTAATAATAAATATTAACAAGGAACTTTTTAACCGTACCATCGCGATCAACCGTGTGCAAGCCGGTATCAGATCATCATCGCCTTTTAAGAAAGCAAACATGTTAATATTATTATAACGACAACAGAGAGAGAGAGAGAGCTGGGATTTTACTATAATTTTTGTGCATGTAATACATTGTACTATCATCATTACTGCTATTACTTTAATTCTAAAATCTCCTTCGTCTTATTAAAACAAGTTGAACGACCAGACACAGCTCTGCTGCTAACATCACTGTTTCTATAATGTTATTATCCTCACCGATCGAAAAAGGCGGAGGGAAGATGAATGTTTGACATTTTGATCATTGGTCATTGTTGTTATTTTCCGGCTGCTGCTGATTATAAATTCAAGGTCCTCACGAAAAAAAGAAGAAGCAAAAGACGGGAAAAGAAGTAATCATCATATCCTTACCTTAATGCACACACTAGTAAAAATTTACATATTAAGCATTCTGCATCGGTAAGGATCCAAAAAAATAATGAATCGTTTACTTTACTACACATCACCCATTATCTCACAGACAGATTTGGTCGATCATGAACCAACGAAAAAGTATCTTGCCAGCCAGAATGTTTGCTACCCATGCATCTATGAATGATATAATATACACTTTACCACCAACGGGCCAAAACTGATTATGCCGCCCCGTTGTCGAAGAGAAAAGTCTAGCAGCAGAGGAAGGTGATCAAATTGGGAGATATGAACGGAGGCACACATGGCATCACCACCAGCAAGTGGTATACTGGGTTTATGATTATTTTAAAAATGCAATAATAAAAAGTAACAAAACATATTACTGCCTTTTTTACTGCCACTCTAGATGTTCATCATCAAAAATCTATCGTATCGAATGCTTGCATACATATTAGTATACTTGTTATTGCATGGCTGGTTGTATATAACTTTTGGTGTGGCATGAACCATACCATCATTATCATCATCAGTTGGGTTTAAAGCGTGTATCTTTTAAAAAATTCGTGCAATAAAGCACATTCATTATTTTTGATTTAAGCAAGTTACAAGGTAATTGTAAAGCCTGTTGATGTGCTACTGCTGTATTTTATTATTATTAAAATCAGCGGTGGTAGAATGATGATTAGCAATGGTGGTAGTGGTGGTGGTGGTGTGTGTAGTGTTGTGTCTGATGGTCTGCCTGAGAAGAGAAGATCATGTCGGTCGATAAATAACAAATGGCGATACAAGAAAAAAGACAGGGATAGTATGTGTCTGCCAAAGAAAAAGAAGAGGATCAGGACTCAGGAGTGTAACACGATGAAAATGCAAGAAAGTACAAAATGTTATGCATACATTACTTTTTAATACTCGCCTGACCAGGTTATGCGCTGTTTATGCTGCTGCTGATGATGATGATGATGCAGGTTACATTCCTATTGTGCTTTATACGGTTGTAAAATTACCAATCTAATCAGGAGTACAATAAGGTGCCAGGTAATGCGTGCGTAAACTGTAGAGAAATGTCAGGGGGTAAATGGTAAAGGGAGAAGAAGAAGACGAGACAAACACTGTAAATATATACACAAAACAAGTCAACAAGCTTATTTATAAGAGCCATACTTGTTTTTATGTTGTTATGATCAACTTGATTCTTTGCTGCTGCTGCTGCTGGAGAAATAATACAGCTTTAGATGACTTGGTTCGTTATTCTTGTTTGGAGAAATGCAAGCTGACGAATAGGGCTAGTGAGAAGACAAGGAAGAGAGGTAACAAAACGAACCGATCGAAAAAGATCTTTTCTTTCTTAATTAAATATCACAGTTGGATATCAACTCGACACAAGTGTGTCCCCTCTTTCATATTATATAGATATTGGGATATAATATGGGTGATATATACATACATACATCCAGATACACTGTGTCTTTATACCAAGTCTCGCCAACTATAGAAAACTTTGTGATGACGAAGACGAAGAAACGATACTCATCATCCTCATCTTTCGGTAGATAACGAAGTAGAAGAAAAGAAAACATTCATGTATAAATGCTATGTAGGTATGTATACAGTTTCATTTTGTCATTGCATAACACAAGTCTACTACTAAAACCTCACATTGCTCGTCTACAATCTTCCGCTTTGTACGTCTCAGGTTTTTGTTAGTTAGGTTAACAATATTATTAATAAGTCTAGTCTTTCACGCTTCTTACTTCTGATGTTGGTATTATATTTTATATATTTATTTTAAGAAATGTATATTTTTTCGTAGTCAATAATACACACCCGTTCGGCTGTCCTAGACTTGTAATAATAAAAATATATACTGACATCCTGCTTGTATACCTTTTACCCCTTTGCATCTTCTTGACTTTTCGTCATTCAAACTGTGCTTAAGGGTTTTATTAATGATCCTGCCTTGAAAAGGGATTAATAAGAGTCCGGAGTGTAGATGAATGCACATTAACAAGGGTAGCGTAAAGGAGATACCGTAAACCATGGAAAAGAGGATGGGATATTTGGAACACAGTAGAACGTTGGAATATTGCGCTGAGTTCTGTGTGATTACAGCATACACATACATCATCAAAAAGAGGAAGGGAAAGACTTGATATTATTATTCATTTTTAACAAAAGCCCATCTCTTGCATAACCAGTCCTAAAGGAAAGGTTTGAGCTCTTGCATTTTTTTGAAATGAGCGTATAGTTTGTTAAAAATTCTTTGGTTTTGACTTGGTGGTAATGTGTGTCACGACACTGGTGACTGCGAGGGAGCAAATAGGAGACACCATCGAAGAGACAACAGAAGGCAGCAAAAAAGCAGTAAGCCAGAAAATGAGTTGACTTTCAAAAGAACATCAAGCAGCTCATCATCAATTTATTTTTAAGTGTGTTCGGTATGTTGTTAGGAGGTTGTTTTATTATGCATGCGTGCACGAATCCCATCCGTACTGATGATTTTGGTAAAGATCAGATGACCCCAGAAAGAGTCCTCCTCTTTAATATGCGCTTGTCTTGAATGACTCAACTGAACTGTCCTCCTGCTGGTGATTAAAAAGGCACAATATAAAAACCAAGCAAGAGTTGTCTCTTTTATTCTTTGAAGGATCTTTATTATTATCATCATTCCCTTGTTCGTTGCTTTATTTAGCTGGTTGGTTCATTTGTGACTCGAGTTTTCTTTACTTTTCTCCTCTAACTCGTCTTCTTGTGTTGTTCGAATCGAAATACATAATAATAGTAACGATAAGTGATCAAAGTTTGATAAGGACTCCTACGGCTTCCCACTCGAAAAAAATACCTTTGACTTTGGTTGGTGAGCTGTGTGGTGAATGCATGGCAGTGTCATTTTAATAAGATGGAAGAATGAAAAGACAGAATATGAGAACCCATATTAACTTTGCACACACAACCGTAATCATGTTATTGGTTAAAATACCTCTACCTGCCAAAGCAGCAGCATGTCGTCGTTTCTCTCGGTACATATTTTCAAATCAGGACATAATTAATGACAAAAAAGTTGATGGGATATTTGATGGTTGCTCTGCTAGCTGGGAGCAAAGCTACAAAAGGTCACAAAGGAATATTCATAGCATATTGGTGTAGACGCCAACATAGGTAGGTAGTTTCATTGGGCATGCGCGTCGATTCGATAGTATTTCAGATTGCATTGTTTTGTTGTAAATAAGTTGAGCAGTCTAAAACTGGAGTACAACTAGCCGAAACGAGTTTTGTAGTGATACAGTTGGTTAAAATTATCATCAAAAGGTTCGGCGTGGAAATGTTGTGTACCTTGGTACTGTTTTGTAATCTTCCGAATTCCATGTTATGCAAAAAGAATGTGGCTGTTTTGTAATTATTGTTCAAATGGTATTTATGCGCTTCATTGTCAATCAATTTTATACTTCAACGCTAGTCAAGCTCTTCATAAATCTCATCACGAAACTCAACATTTTCATGTTTCACATTGCAAATTGGCTCCATATGTTTTACCTGAGGTGGAATATGTTTGAATTTGATGCGGATAAAAATTTGCTATTACTGCGTCAGTACACAGAATTTGAGGCATCTAATAAGGGAAAATGAGAATAGCTATTCAAAGTTTATGTCATAAAGTACTATTTACGATTACAATAAATGTTGGCGTAGGTAATTATTATGCATTTGTAACGACATCATACTAACGTACACACAAAAGTCGCTGATGCAGTGCTATCTGTGATTATAGCGTTTACAACGTTATATTTCAATACTACTGACTACTGACATATAAGCAGGCCGATTACAACAATAGTGCACACGTTCACCGAGTACGTTTATTTTTCAATAGAAAATGGGAAAAAAGTGAACAGAGAACGATAATCATTAAAATCGGCCGAAAAGCAATAACAGATAAGTAATATTATATTAGTGCAAATCGTACTGACTACTAGTAATGATAATGACGATAATAATCATAATGATGGTTCTTCTTTTTTATTTCATTTTACGACTAAATAGTTCGACTGTAAATGTAAATGTCGTAGATAAAGAAAAGAAGAGAGGGAGAGGAGCGAGAGGAAAAAGCATTTAAAGTAATCACTAAATATTCTTCTTCTCTAAAAGTACTTTAGCAGCCGAATAAATTTACAACCACTAACCACTGCCTCTATGTACATATATTCTCTTTTTGTATACCAATACACCCCTCTGTTTTGTCACAGTTTTTTATATTTTGGCATTAGTGAAGTATTTGAAGTGCTACAGTAATAATGGATTTTTGTAGAGAAGGAGAATAGTTAGCAGTAAACGTGTGTAGCCACATAGTAGCTTATAGAGTAACACTGTTAAGGCTTCCTTTCTTTCTCTCTCCCTTTCTGTGCAGTTATTTTCCATTTTTCTTCCTAAAAGACAGATAATGATAGGTAACGGAGGATAGTTGAGAAAGAAGCCGAACTCCCTCCTATCTCTCTGTCTTCATTATTTCTTTACCACTTTGCTCCTTTCTGTCGCTATTGTTGTTGTTGTTGTGTGTGCGTGGAGCAGTTAAAGTGGAAGCATTTAACGTAATGAATAAATGCAAATGTGACAGTAGTGCATGCAAATGAGCTAAAGCAGGCTTATGGCGTTATGTGTGGGAAGGTGTCTGTCAAGCCATTGGTTCTCTGTACATTTATGGCCTCGCCCATTCATTCTTTTTTCTTATACAAGCAGTTGCATTATATTATAGCTTACTTTTAACTATTAACTAACTCTCCTCTAAAAAACTCATTTATATTACCAGGCAGTAGTATGCCGCCGCCGCCGCCGTTACTGAGAACTGCAATATTAGTAATAAAGAAATTTCACGTACTTGTTAGCATGTGTGTGCACTTACATTATTAAGTAGACAGAAAGAGAACGATGAGTGAGCAAATGAACAATATAAAAAATATACGTATGTACGACAGTTCATCCAGTAATAATAATCAGAATGAGCGAGCAGCAGCAGCAGTAGAGGAGTTTTAATGGCAATGTAAAAGGTTGTCGAGAGAAGCCAGAGCTCACAGACAACTAACTTCCATATCAGCGTGGTTGTTGTATAACATCTATAACAATTCCAAGCGCTGCTGCACTTTACACAAAGGAACAGAGAGAATTATCTAAAACGCTAGCGTTAAAATGGATGTAAGCTGCATAGTTAGTTACATGGTGAGCCAGAAAAGGCATTTTGCTGCTGATTATGACGACTCGCAAGAAACATGGTTCTTTTACTTATTTATTTATTATTTAAAAGGAAGACTAATAAGTATATCATTACAAAGACAGGGAAAACCATCACCACCACCAGAAAAGGGACTTTTCGTTGTACAGAGAAAACCACCAAGAAAAAATCTAATAGAAGATAAAGCTACAAAGAAAAAACATGCAAAGAATGAAAGAGGATAGAAAACTTTTGGAGAACAGCTTCATCAGCATGTTCTTCATAATAATCACAGTAATCATCGTCGTCATCAGCGATTATTTAGGCAAAAAAGGAAGATGCTTGAAAGAGTGGAAGCTCTCTCTTGTTTTGTATTAATAAAGCTCTTCATCTATCCTCATCATGCAAAGAATGCGAATGCTTCGTCAGCAATAAAGAGTGTGAGAGCAGAGCAGCTCACAATTTTGCCGTCATCCAGCCTGTTCATTGCGAGACTCAACCCTTTTTTTCTTGTAGTATCAACACAGCCACACACAAAAAGACTCTTCATCAGAGAAGCTGCATCAACATCCTCAAAGTTGGTTCGTTTATTCATTGCATAACGCAACAACGGAGAGATAATTAAAAACAAAACGGTTTAGATTAGTGTTGGTGGTGGAGGGTCCGCTTTTGATGAATCTTGGCTTTGCTCGGTTTGGCTACTGCTGTTGGAGTTGCTGTGATGTAAGTCGTTGGGACTGGTTTTGCCTGTTTCAAGTTTGAAAAACCGACCCTATTGGCTATGTTGTTTAACACGAGCTGAGATAATGACAACACGTGGTTCATGCGCGAGCTATGTGTACGGTGTGTGTGTGTAGTGCTTTTTTGAGTCTATTGTTTTAAGCATGAAGAAGAGACTGGCAGTAAGATAGAGAGTTAAGCATCAGTGAAGTGAGGATGAGGATGCACGGCTTTTTTACATGTTGGTACTTTTGCATCTTGCATCTGTGTTAAGCGTGCTTGATTATGAATGTGGCTTGTCATTAAAGCGCAGTCACCGACGATTCATTGTCGGTTTGGGAAACTGACTGGGTGTTGTAGTTGTACGCCTTAATGTAGTGCAATCAAGTAATTAAGATTACACGTCGTAAAAACTCATTATTACTTGCGCTTACACCGTTGAGTAAATAATTTAATCGGTTAAAATGAAATTCGTAGGAAGGTTCACTGGTAATTTGTGCTAAGTTTTGTTTGTGACAGTTACGGTTTTGAATATTTGTTACAANAATTCGTAGGAAGGTTCACTGGTAATTTGTGCTAAGTTTTGTTTGTGACAGTTACGGTTTTGAATATTTGTTACAAAATTATTTACAAAATGTATCACTTTTAATGTTAATTATTTTTGTCAATGACAGCAAAAATAAAAATATATTACTGACATTTACTACTATGGGTCTATAAAATAGTCCCGACAGTGTCATTGGATGGAGGTTTTTCATCAATCAGGTAAAAACAATAAATTTTTATTATTTTTTTGTTGTAGTTAATCTAATGGAGCCATTATGGAGAAACATTCATTATTGCAAAAATCATTGTATCATATCCAAAAAATGCTTTTATATATATTGGTTGTCACATAAATGCAAATCATGGACTATGAAACTTTTGAAAAATAATTTGTTAACCTCTAGTCACCTTTTAAATCCACCTTAAGTAGCATACCCCCCAACTTTGAATTTGAAACTGACCATTTCTTATTCAGTTAATTATTCTTATTATGTTCAAAAATAGTCATCGTTATGTCATGGTTCGGTTGTGGTTGGGTACATGATTCTGAATTAATTTTTGCAATAAAAATTTTCCATGCTATACCCGCCAGCTAGAGTCCAACCCATTTTTTAAAGCCTAGTCCATGTATTGTAATTATAAACAGAAATTAAACTGCGCGCATGACAGGGCAGTTAAATGGGTGCTTGTTTGTATTTTTATCGAGTATTGTTTTAATCCTACTTAAGACCGGTTTTTTATGATAGTCGTTTAATTAAGATTAATCCGTAGAACCTTAGATTAATATTCACAGATTTAATTAGGAATTTGGGCAATTTCAGTATCATGTCACCTTTTAAGCCCGAAAAAAGAAGTGAACTTACCAGTCGTAAAATTTTGGCATCCAAAACAACTGCCGAGTCTGCAATCAGCGTTAACTTATCAGCTCTTTAAATTTGGTGATTTACACCTGGATTAAAAGTGAGATTAGATTGGCGACATTTCAAGTCGTAAGTTACGTGATAACCCCATTGATTTCCCCTGCAAAATTACCGGCCGGTTGGCGTATTTTTTGCATGACAGGGGTAATGGGAGAGGATCCCAACACAATCAAAACGTAACTGCATATATTTATATAGCTTGGCTTGGGAGTGCGTTCTGGTATTATCCTCTCACGAATGCGTTTTCCTTTTCAAAGTTCAAGATCAAAACGGTCATAACCATACCATCAACGTACAATTTGCCATTTTCTTACTGCATCCTACATACATACATTCACATTATGATACCCCGCCGCCGCGACGCTCGAATGGAATTCCTCGGAAAAAGTGGAACGTCAAAAACTCATCCATAAAAGAGTAATATCCAGTCATTCAATCTCAGTCTTTTTGTCCTACTACTACTGTACTCGTTTTGCTTCCTCCTCTCTAACCACCAGAAAAAAAGAACTTGTTACAGAAAAACTGCTTCTTCTGCAATTTCTACTCAGCCACACACAACATTACATTTCCCAGCATTTCATTCAAGTAGAAAGCTCAAAGCAGACGACCAAATGCATAGCATTACAACTACGAAAACACAAAAAGCCCCACCATCATCATACAACCCAACAAGACAACAACACAGAACCTCCTCGCATGTCTGTGTCAGGCGAGAGTACAGGGGCGACTGGCAAAACTTGCTGGAAGAGCACATCGAAATAAGAAAGCGAAAAAGAAGCAGACAGAGAATCGTTGAAAGTAAAAACCAGCCACCACCAGCAGCTGAGTAAAAAGGAGAAAAAAATGTACTTCAAAAAAGAAGACTTGTCAAACTCTTCGGTATATACATTAGCACACAACTCCGTCATCATACCTTACAAAGCACACCAGGATCAGTCTGTATCTTCCTTGCGTTCGTTCGTTTTTACTATTACTACTACTACGACTTCTTTCTTTCCCACAATGATGACGATGATAATAATAATAATACCTTTTTTCTTTGCCATGCTCAGCCGACGTAGACTTGTACACACAACAAAACTATCAAACCAAGTTATATAAGCTGATGCGGCAGGGGCATCAACAGCAACAGCAGAAGAAAAGAAAGAGCATCAGCATCACCGGCAAAACAAGGTATGTGTGTGTAGCCTGCTTAGTGCATACACAGAGATAAAGAGAGATATTAGGTACGTATGTTGCTGTTGTGGCTGCTGCTGCTGCCGCCGCCACTGCATCTCGTCTTTCAAGTCTCGTCGCGGGGTAAAAGCTCACATGTAAGTAATCATGATGCGTTTTTATATTACGGTTATATCAAAAACTTCATCCTGCTTTCTGTGTCAGCTTTCTTCATCTTCCATTCATTGAGAAGA
>JAHZNB010004226.1:0-16185 GCA_027744295.1 Callyntrura guangdongensis
TGAAAGAAAAACGGCAGAACTCAACGCAATGCTCCTATTAAGGTTTACGTGCTGTTCCGTTTTGTGACGAAAGTCAAGTTCCTTTTCTATCTTCACTTTGTGTATTATACTTTCATAGAGTTTTTCTTGTCGCTCCAAACATTGATACGTTATTTTATCATTATTATTATTCATAAAAAATGACAACTGCGCAATCAAACTGTCACTTTTCGTCACTCGTCAATCAAAACCAAATAATCTACTCGTTTTCTCCAATATTTTTCCCATTTCTCCCCTTTTACCTTCACTTCTACATGTCATTACCTTTTACCACACGCATTCCCTCTAACTTACAGATTTCTGCCGTGTCTCCTTTTATTATGACTCTTTCCATTACCCATTGCTGCATAACACGTTTCATTTTATTTTTTGCGTAATTTTGTTGGGAACAAATTGTCTTGATTACCTCTTCTTATTCTACTTCACTGCTCCTTGCTGGGTTGCGGACAACCAACCGGAAGTCCAAATGTGACGGTCCAGAGGACACACGTACATGGATGTCATGTCGTGAATAGCGAAACAATAACGAACAACAGTGTTCAACAACTATAATAATAACAGGGGTACTCGTTTTTTTCCTTGTAGACGATTAAGTACCAAAAACCTTGCCTTGTAGATGCCATTTTTGTTGCTCATCACCATCCCCCATCTTCAACATCGCCACCATCATCCTTACTTTTTTTATTCATTTCTTTCCTCCGCGTCCACAGTCCACAGTCATTTGTCTACGTTAACTTCATTAATCTGATGAACACTGTTTCCCCTTTAGTTTTTCTTATTACCTTCCACGCTCTTCCGATGATACCAAAGACTTGCTTATTCATTCTCATTTGTTACGTGCTATTTTTTGCCGCGCTGATACTGTTGTTTCGTTTGCATATATTTATTATTATTATCATCATCATTACTGCTCTGGTCATTCTACATAACAATGATTCTACAATGTTCACTAAAACGTCGTTCCTAACACATCCACATCATCCTCGTCGTCTTCATCTCTACCACTTGATCATCTTCACATGTGTCATTGTTGCAGTTTTTAGTTGAGTGTCTTTAATAAGAAGAGAGTGGTGGTGACTTGTAAGTGTAATTGACATTATGAAGCAAATTAGCCGAGGCGCTAGAGAAGAGAAGAGCCGCAAAATACAATGTTTACCTTTATGTGTAGTATACAACTTTGTTGGTCGTGCATACTACTTGTGCCGTAGTTTAGTCCTGGCTTATTTAGGGACAAATGATAAATACGGTTTTAAATTGGTCATTTGACTGTTAAAGCGAGTACACACATGTTTCATGCTTGAAGAAAGCGAGAGACAGAAAAAAAGAGAAGCAGCTGAAATAGCTGTTGTTGCTGCTGCTGCTGCTTAACATGCTATAATACATCATCAATGTGCAACTGACAAATTCTCTCGCAGGTTCAACGACTCGTTTGCAGGTTTCACAGGCAGAGAGTCCAACTATAACCATTCATTTAATATTTTCTTTCATTGTTGTCCTCTCTCTCTCTCTCTCATCTCGTCTCTCCCTTTTGGTTGGACACATAAAAATATACACATATATTAAAATTATTTTGTTAGCAAAAAAAGCCAACAGTCACCGTAATGACCGTACCACCACTCACAATCATCATCGTCGTCTCTCGTCATCATAACTGCTGCCTCTGCTCTCGCTCGCCACTGTGGTGGCACAAGGCACAAAAAATTCCTAGGAATAATGAAATGGTCACTTTTTTTAATGTTATTTCTCTTTTATTTTCTACGTTTTGCTGAGGGAGACAAAGAAAGAAAGAACATGACGGAGACGACGTCGACGACGACGGTAAAGGACCAACAACAAGATTGATTTCATTAAAGTTGGCAAAAAACTTGGTAAAGAAAAAGGTTTAAAAAAAGTTATAATGTGTGGTTTGCTCATATTTTTACTGCTTTGCAGCGGGCAAATAGAAGAAGCCTCGTCAAGGTGAGGTGACGAATGAATAAAAACGTTTTTATAGAAAAAAAAAACAAGATAGCTTTAACTAACTAGCAGCACTCGGCTTTTAGTAGAATAGTAACAGCAGCAGAAGCCATCAAAAAAGTCAGCGGAACTTTTGTTGGTAAGATTTATGAATGTGTAAAATCTGCCATGAGCTCTGCATGGATGCTTTTTATTCGGGGACTGCTGCTGAATACACACACACATATAAACACACTCAAACATTTACAGAGAATCATTCAGCAGGAAGAAGAGAAAAAGTGAGCAAGCAAAGGGAGGAGGCATTTTCATTTATGTACTTAAATACCCATAATAATGCCTACGTGCATAATACAATACACACGTATATATTATACCTTTTTGTCGAATTAGCCAAGTAACAATAATATGTCAAAAAGATGGTCAACAACATCATCATCGTCATCATCGTAAAGAGGCTAGCTGATTAGACGCAATGAGACACACGAAATACATGACGACGACGACGAGTCTTCGTCGAAGATCATGATGAAAAATACTGCCGAATGGGGGATACGGATGGTGACCGATAGTTTATACCTGTTGTAAACCCAGCCATTTTATAAATAATGAGAATTTAGAAGAATGATTTTGAAAAAAATACGTACAACAGAATAAGCTCCTGCTGTTTCTTCCTTTCCTGCATACTTATAAGAGCTTGCGGTGAGAGTGTGTCCCTCTTCTCTCTCCTCGTCTCTTTCTATTCTACTTTTTGGCCCTTCTTTCCTCAACTCAAGAAATCATCATCACGTAATTTACATAAATGGCCAAAGGGACTTAATGGGCATCCATGCGTGGCAAGTCAACCCAGCGATGAAGAAAGAAGCGTATAGTATTTTTGTTTATATTATTATTATTATGTGCATTATTTCATTGTTGTTGTGCCCAAATAATATGATCCTCGTTTCAGCATTAAACAAAAAAATCTGCACCGGAAAGCACACGCTTATTTTTATTATTATTCTTTGATGATAGTTTGTTATTTGTCGTGAGTGAGCTTAATCATCATCAGCAGGGATTAAGAGCAATAAAATTCTTTAATATATTTGTACAACAACATTATAGCACCATAATATACTTATATCTTTGCCTATTCTCCCTGTACACCAGTAGACGCTTCTCACAAGAGGGAGAAAAAATGTGTGGAAAAATAGGAAGCGAGGAGCGAGCTGGTTATAATGCTGATGGCATGCATGCGTGATGGTGGTTGGTAGGTAGCAGAAAGTAAGGGCATTTATTCTTGGTTCTTTCTCCTTTTACCCGTTCGAGCCGACTGACTCTGTGCTGTTATTTTTGTGTTTACTCTTTTCGGTGTAATGATGAACCTGCATGTCCATCATCATGGTATATATGTATATCAGAAAGTAGAGTCAATATTGTAGAAAAATACAGTATGCAGTGCACAGAACAATGTAGTTTGTGTATGTTTTGCCTACTGGTGGTGATAAACTCATTTTTTTGTGTCGTAACGTATCACACGTATCGTATCGCATCACCCACCGCGTGTCCGACTCACACAAAACTGAACTATGAGCAGGCACATACTTTACTACGCTAGAAATCATTTGGATTGGATTTCTTCAGTCTTTTTGTTGGTGAGTTGATACTACTGTTTCGTGGTGTGAAGATGATAGGATGATGGTAAAAAGAAAAAGAAGCTTCGGGTTTCCCAATTATCACTTTTTTCTTATACGGTATGGGTAACAATGGAGGAGAATTTCTTTTTTCTCTCTGCTTTTGGCTAAAAAATATAATAAAGTAGGGACGGGCGATTAAAGAAGGATGAAAGCAGAGTATCAAAAGTATCAAGTGGTGATAGCAAGAGTAGAGAAATAATAATAACAAATGTATACACGGGTACAAAAAGATGCCATTAAAACCATATTTTTTTAAAAGGAGAGAGGTTAGATCTTTTTGGTGTTTATTTCTGACGAAAATCAGAAACGCGGTGAGAAATCTGTCGTGTCTGTTCAAAATGGACATGAGGTGAATAGAGGGATGACGTTGTTAGAAAATCAAGTATACCTGCAGAAAATAATACCAAAACAGGTGGGTAAATTTGGGTGTTATCTTTGGTGATAACGATCTAAAGGTACGGGCTTAATTGCTACAATTTCCGATAACTATCAAAACCTAAACTTGGTGTCAGTAATTGAATAGAAGTGAAAATTACTTGGAAATGATTGTGACCATAATTGAAAATCTGATAATTTGCATAATATTTTGTCACAGCGATAGACGATCAATGTCAATAAGTAAGAACTCAAGTATTTCACTACAAATTAACATCGATCCCATACGCAGTACCTGATATGATACATCAATATGCATGCTCTTGCTCTGCTTAATGGCTTAAATTTACATACAATTTTTTTTACCAAAATGACCGCCTTCGTACACCAACGGTTCAAGTAATTGTGTGTCTCCTCTCAGCCTGTTAGTAATTTTGGTTTGATGAGGAGGACAGCAACAAATGATTAAGATTACTTCCAAAAATAATAATGTTGTACAAATCTCTATGTAGATAGTAGTAGTAAGTTGCAACTCTGTTATTCTTGCGCTTGTTAAAACAGTGTGATGATGAGAGGATGATTACCATGAATTGGTTGAACGGCAGCAGCATCGACTACACGAAGCACGTTGTCTTTTGTGGTTGGTAGCCTACCTGTGCCTTTCTAGGTTGTGTTGTGTGCTTGGGCACAATAATGTAAGAAATAGTTAGAAATAAATAGGTACTGAGATACACAATACAGAAAAAATCCTTCGTTTTTTACTATTAAATAAGTTAATAGTGGGAAGAACTTGCCGTAGGGGATGAACGACTCACTCGTACACACTTACAGACATAGCTTGTGAGTTCTAAATTAACACACAAAGATTTATAACATACCCCCGTATATATGTTCATACATACATATGTTTATGTATAATATGGGATGTGTGATGTGTGCATATGTGTGTGTGTGTGTATTTTGTACGAATGCATCTAGGCATGATGGGCCATGATTTGTCAGGTTGCTTCTTTTTTTCGCTTTCAAAAGAAGCAGTAGCTTCTAAAAAAGATTACTACGATGATATGCTGCTTCATCATCTTTTTCTTGTGAAGATACGACGATGATCAGCTATCAGCTCAGCATCATCATCACCACCACCACCGCATAATCACCATCAGCATGACGATAATGTTGGTGATGATGATGATGATGAAGAAGATGAAGGAGAAAAAGACGACGAAGACGGTGGTGGTTAGTTGTATTGTATGGGGTTGTTGATTAGTTTACAAGAGGAATGATGTGCGATGCCAGGTGAGGTTGGCCAAGAGCGGAGATGAGCAAAGTGTGTAAAGAGTTTATGTAATACCAGAAATAGATTGATTCTTAAGTCAATTAAAAATCAATTCGTGTACCTAACGTGCGAATCAACAAAGGAAATTTAGTTTGTGCAATTTTCTCTCAGTTTTCTCTAACTGTGTGCGTGCTTCTGAGTGTTGAAAGCACTGGGGCATTGTGTTTCTTAAGAAAGTTGGGAAAAAGTTGTTTTCCTTTTGGTACAACGACGTGTAGTAAAATAGCAGGAAAACCAGTTTTTCTTACGAAAAGAAAGAACCTCTGTGAAGGATTGGCGACTGACTGGTTTGGTGGTGGTGGTGGTGTGTGTGTTTGTGAAGTGGTTCGTTCTTTTGCGATCAAAAAAGCGTGTTCTAGCGCGAGCACAACAGGTTGTTTTTGGTACAAAGCTGTCATCACCTATCACTCTTCACCGTGTGTGCGGGAATTGCCTGTGTGTGGTCGTTTTAGCTTCCTGTTTCGCACTTCGCCCCAAAGCTGGTAATATCCGTGTTCCCTGGCGAAAATCTCGTTTCCTCTCAGAGTTGTTGTCTCTGTTGCCGGTTCAAAAGTTTGAAATTGAAAATCTGAGTATGGGAAAGTTTGGATGCGACCATATGTAATTACGTAACGTCTGAAAATGTCCCTGAATTCATGTTATGAAGAGGATGTTAACCAAAAAACAATTTTTAACATGGAAATGGGACCTTTCCATTGATTTTGACTAGCAAACTTGTTTTGAAGAATGTTTCGGCCGCTTTTAAGAAATCAATTACCGAACTGTGCCAAATGAGCACAGGAAGTCAGTCTGTATATCAAGTAAATTGATAGACTTGAAGAAAATTTTGTAAACATTTTGACCCTTGTCGAAAAGAAAACACACCCAGCAGTCATCCCATTCCAACGTGGTTATCATCTCGTTTGCTAAAACATACATGTATTTTGTGAACGTGAAAAAAGTGTTTCGCTAAGTTTTCCTTTGGGCCGAGTTGAAGATTTTGGGACAATAGAGCAATAAATTTTCAAAATGACGGAACTTGACACAAACAGCAGTCCAGTGGTTTGGCCATCCTGGTGCTACGGCTGTAAGACAAAAAAATGCATGCATTAGTAATGCCTTCCTCCTTTTCTTTTAAAACAATTGACTTTTTCCTTCAAAAGTAGCAATTTCATGTCGGCTAACCTATAATTGATGTAAAAGTCGAAGCACCTACAATATTCGTATGACCATAATCGGTGTACACAATACACGTTATTAAAAGGGACCATGTGCATGAGTATTTAATTATCTACTTTTTAAAAGCATATTATTGAAAAATTGCGACCATGATGGGATGAGAAAGCAGGCAGACACACAGACAAACGCATATAACGTGTAACTACGCATTATATACTATAACCTGCAAGGAACCGAACCAGCGAACGTATCTCCCCTTGTGTTTGTGCACACAGAGCAAACGGCAAATTATTGAGAATGATTTACGGCTTCTGTTTAATTTACAGGTGTCCAAAACTCTGTTGTTTCCCCTGAGTTTTATTACTTCATACGTTAAAGCTTCTTTTTTGTCAAAAGCCGGAGATGGCGACCGACCTATTCGGGCTGCCGGCAGGGTTTTTCGTTTGCATCATTTTTATATGTTTACACTCAATTCTTTATGCGCTCTTATTCCATAGTCAAGAAGAAGTGCCACTATCAACCATAGAAAGCAGACTTTTACATAAAGCTTTATTTGCAATTGCAAGCACTGATTTTACCTCGTAAAAACTTCAACTTGCTACGAAACTTGAGCGCTTTTAAAAATGCATGATACCTTTACATCCTAGATAGCTTTAAGTATATCAGTTTTTGGATAATTACAGAAGGAATGCTAACAATGACAGTGTCTCGCTTACTTTATGCTTGTGCGAAGGCTAAATTTTTAGCTTAAATTTTTTACAAGTCTTAAACACACGTTGCGATTCTGGGGACTCTTTTGGTTCGATCACGGTAAACTTGCTGAAAGTTGAGGCAGGGATGGTAGGACCCCACATAGAAAAATTACTTTGGTGGTAGAACATACCTTATGGAGATGACAGGAGATGTTTATGTGAGGAAGAGAAACTGCAGTTTTACTTCTAGTCTTGAGTTTTTTCAGTGAAAATACCGTCGTCGGTTCCTGTTCCCCCGAGACAGTTTTGGTAATCATACCTATAATTACCAGGATGTTAAGAGAGTATTTGCAGTAAAACATGTGAGAATTTTGAAGAAGAGTAGCGAAGGATGATAATAATAATAATAATAATGAGAGCGTTTATAAAATGACTCGTAAATGTCACCAGTGCAACTTTTATGTGCACATTACATACCAAAATTCACGCGTAATTATTAGTGTGCATAAATATCAACTTTAATCTCGGCGCATTATGTTTCCTTTGTAAAAGGACTCACAGGAGACTATACATACTACTGCTACAAGTTTTAACAGCACTTCCTACCATGTACGCGTACTTTACGCACTGATAACAACAACTGAAATATGGGTGTTTTAAAGGTGTATTATTTGTAAGTATTATCATAAAGATAATATTATCTTCATTTTTAAACACAAAATCACTACCCTTATGCTATATACGAAGATATCTCAGATTTTGGTACGTCATATTTGGCTAAAAAAATGAGGCATATATACATGCGTTTTTACATTACATTCATAAACGAATTTTAAATACGTTTTCAAGATAATCAATAACTTGTCTTTTGCTGGTATAATATACGATATAATATATAATAATAATAAGATAATATATAATATATATAAATTCTAGCTTGTTTCCAATTAAAAAAATGTTTATTTGCCTATCGTAAATATTACGGCTATGATTGCCAAAAAATGTACGTGTTTTAAACCGACGACGACAAAATAAACAGTTTATCCAACAACGGTTAATCAGGTATTTTAATTAGTGCGGCGGCAAGCTCACAGTCACACGACGACATAGACAGCCCACGGTAAACTACAAAATTTTGTCGTTTTCTTGCCTTTAAATGATAATAGGCAGTCTGTAATGTCGGCAATGACGATGGCAAGACGGTGCGCTAATGATGTAGTAATACGTTTTATCTTTAATATTTTTCTGCCTGGATGATATGCATGCATAAAAATGTAAGCATTTCATCCAAGTAAAATAGTTGGTTGCTTTAAAAAAAATATTTTTTCTACATTTTTTTTGTGTCGGTTCCTTCGTATACTTATTTTTGTGAGTTATTATGCATACTCTAAAACTTCGTCAACTCATCACATCGTCATCATCATCAAAAAAGTACGATGTGTGTTGTTGCCTGTGCAGGTCGTGAGGGAATTATCCATGTAGCCATTACGTGTACACATACGGGTAGAAAGGATTTTTTTACGTACCTTTACAAGATTATGCTGCTGCTGGTGGTGGTGCGATGGTGGGTGACTGCTATTTAGAGTCACTAATATTTTTATATGCAAGGGAAAAAAAAATTCTTTTTTAAGGATACTTTTTTTCATTTAGTTCTCGCTCTCCGTTTGCTCGTACTTTTTCATTTGCATTCAGTTCGTCTTCATCTGCTGCTTCTTCGTCAAAGTAATTCTTTCGAGTAAGTCGTGAAAAGATTCAAGGAGCCAGGTTGTTATAATCTTTTATTAAAAAATTCCGCAAAGTCACTCTCCAAACAATTTAGCCGACTAAAAAGGTCACTTCTTTTAGATTTTTTTTTCTCACACGTACGATGAGCGTACAGCAAGCTGATGATGTAGTAGGCATACAAGTTACACGGCTACGGTTAGTATGCAATCGTACAGGTAACAGAAATAGAATGTACACAGAGCCGTGTGAGAGCTGCTTGATGACTCCTTCTTTTAAAAAAAGGTGTTGAGTTGACTGATTGTGTGTTGGGTAGTGAGAAAAACCTGAGCCTTGAATGACTTCTCCTGAATTAAAAATATCTCCTTGATTCCTTCTATTCTGTGTTGATGGTGTTGCAGCTACTTCATATCTTATTAATAGTTTCCATTATTGGCTAATAATCAGTTTTGAAGGTATTGCTGGTTCGTTTCATTATTATAATCCTCCGCAGCAGCGTTTCTTCATTGAGTTATCGTGCGTGGCAAGTGTATGCACGACTGGATTTCATAATGAAATGGAAGACAAACCAGAGATAGTTTTTTTACGTTTGTTGTAACGAATCGGCTGTCTGTAGCATCTTTCATATGTATTAGTTTTCATTTTTATTGTCAGACAGCAAGTATTGATGCATTACAGAGAAAAGGAAAGGCAACAGATGTACCGTGACCGTGTGCATTCGGCAAAATCTGTAGTTGATATCAACAGACAAGCAAGAAGTAAGAACACTTTTTAATGCGTTGTTTTGGGAAATCGGAAGTTTTCAGGAGGAAAAATCATGCTAATACAATGACTGGCTAATACAATGTAAAGTATTGCAGCCATTGCAGGAAATTATTCCTGCTTGTAAATATACAATTAAACAAGTTGGATTTTTTATACTTCCTAAGTCGATTCTATGGCTTGTTTAGTTTCCTGAAAATTTATTACAAAGTATTATAAATTTTAAATCGTAATTTAATAATCGTAATCGTAATTAATTTAATTTTAATATGTCCGGGTATGAGCAAAGCTAACCATTTTGATAATTTTAAGGTTGTTTGTTGTTGTTTGTTTGTAGTTGATGTTTAATTTAAACGTCGTAAATTAGTTTATTTCTACAGATATTATACTACTTCTTAATAGATAGTAAGGTCTGTCGATGTTGATATTGCCACAATTATCACCATACAACGTTCAGTTAACAAAATGTACATACAGCAGTTCTTTTTACAGAATTTACTGTAAGGGTCATTCATTATATCAAATTAGGTAGTAAAAGTTTAATTTTCTTGGCTATCGTATGAATTTCGCAAGAAACTTTCTTCTTTTACTAAACGGTAACATCAGCGTTGCCACCTTTATACCAGTCAAACAATTCCCACACAGAAAAACACAGAGACAATCGAGAAGTAAAGTGGTAGCGACTGAGTAGCGAGCATGAATTTGCTGTTTTCGTCCATAAAATTAAACGACCCGTATGCTTTTATATCTACTACGCACAAAGATAGAAAGTCATTTTATTTCAGGTATTTTTAGTACTGTGTACTTACTATTTATTATCAAATTTTTTGTCTCTTTACTTTTCTACTAACCGCCTTCTCATCATGATCTAGTCATGATGTTGATGATGTGGGAAAATGAAATGATCATCCAAAGACATCACGCTTAATGACAAAATTTTCAACCAAATGTAAAAAAGAAAGGAGGTATGCCCAAATGAAAACGTTTCACCCCAAAGGGCATTTTCATGACGATGTAAGGATGCATGAGAGAGAGAGACGTAATGATAATCATCACCTTCTTGCAGCCGAAAAGTACAAATGACGATAATAATAGCAAAGCTTTTAGAAAAGGAATCTTCAGCATAACAAAATAACAAAAAGCTATTACTGCATTACTATCTCATTTATTAGAGGACAAATAATGGCGCTTTACGAATAAAAATGCTTTATATTTTTTCAATTACAATACACTGTCGTGGAACCATTTAGTATACTGCTCTGGGGTATTTACCAACATTGGACAGAAAACATGTTAGAAAATACCTTGAGTTCAGGGGGATGAAGAAATGCACAACAAAGCGATTGTCATCACATCATCATCATTTTTCTTTCTTAAAAATGGGACTTTAAATATGTGCGTGACATGTGTATAATGCTTGACCGCATAGTCAAATTGTAGAATAGAAGCAAAATCTGGATGCTATGACTTATCATAAAAATGAAATACGATCCAAAAAGGACAAACTCTGTTAGCATTCACATCATTGCTCCTACTAACAAATCGTTACCTACACTTCTCTTTTTACATATCTAACCTACCTACCTTACCTACGTCGTAGTGTGTGTGTTATGTTGGGTAGAGAGATTCAATTGCACAAGAAGAAATTCATGATAGGTGTTACACGTTTTGTTCTCATGAATTGCCATACGGTAAGATATTAAATGCCTGTTGTGTGACATGACATGGAAAATTTACTTTTTTTAGCAATAATAATGTAGTATAAGACCAACGTATTTATGTCATATTTAATGACAAAAAGTTTTCATTAATCATAATACTGTGTTAATGGTATTTAAGATGTGTCATAAGAACAAAATAGTCAGAAGCATATGTAGATAAAGAAATACAACGGTTTTAAAAACAATGTTAACCTGTTTAATTAAGGTCGCACAGCATTTCACAATCAAATTATATATTTTTAGTCAGCACGACGCGCGACGGTAGCATTGGTCACATACGAATGGACACACATGTTCTATATTTTGCTTGGTAAAAAGATGCCGCACGTTTTCTTCTGAAATTGTGACATCTTCAAGTTGGTGGGGCGTTGTGAGACGGTTAAAGTTTTAACGTTTCTTGTTTGTGTTTTGAACAGCTGCAGAAAGTCAAGCAGAAGAATCGTCGACTCTCTCGGTCTCAAACAACAACTCCAGCAAACTGAACGGCGATCAATCGAATGGTAGTGGTAGTGAAAGAGGCAATGGAAGTGAAAGGAACTCCAGCACCACCCCGACACATAAATCGAAAAGGAAACCGAGCACGAAGCAAGTTCACCAGCACAAACCTTCCGCAGAGCAGCAGTCGCCAACGCATTTAAGTTCAACAACGAGTTCACCCCCGATGACACCGCCACCCATGCCACTGCCACCACCCCAATCTTCATTACAGTCAACAGAAGGAGAACGGGGAAATCATGGTACTAGGAGCAACAGCGGTGGGGGCGGTAGTAATAACAATCACAGTAATAATAACGGCAGCTCTGGTGGCTCGTCCCCACCTCAACAGCCAATCAAACAAATGGAGCAGATGATGTCAGCCTCAAGTCGTAACTATTCAGATTTTATGAGGAGTTTGGCAGCCAAATACAATCATCAATCTAATCACAATAATGAGTAAGCACACTATTCTGATAGATACATGTACAGATGGCGAGTGGCGACATATTTAGTGCCACGTTTTATCATTTTTATTTAATGTGCTTCCTTTTTTATATCAAAAGTTTATGATATCATGCAAACCTGGCCTAGTGTACACGTACACAATTTCCATCAACTAACAACAAGTAGTAATAGTCGTATGTATCATTTAAACATATTTTCGTTTTCACCCAACCTTTACGACTATTTATCCATATTGAGAACGTTTTTACGATCTAGCAGAAATTTCATTTGTTGAAATTCGCGTGTGTAACTACTGTAGGCTGTGAATATTGACGATTAAATAAACTTGCCCTCTTGTAAACTTATTTCGACCAGGTTCAATATTTTATAAACAAGTTTCAACAACTCGAAGTTTAGGTCCCTTAGTGTATCTATATAGGTTTTTATTATTCAGTAGGAATCGGTCGAGGTCAAACCACAAACGTAGAGAGATGTGTATAATTTGACTGTTCAGTCAGTCAGTAATTTGTAGCTTTTCGATAACAAAAAAACTGAGAAAAATCTACTGAACAAAGTACATAGCTGTTTTTGAATGAATCACAGAGAGATCCTGCTGACCTTCACATGAAACAAAAGAAAGGTTGGTGTTGTGTGTAATCTGTAGTGAGGTTTGTTTTGACTCACGGTAGTCACACAAAACTTTTTACTCTTGAAAAATACTTGTAGAGATGAAAGGTGTGTTTGTGTTTTGTATTTGTGAGATAACTCTCAAGTGAAAACAAATACTGCATGACATAAAACTTGTTATTTTTTGTTCACGGACCTCAAAAACCACAACCTCCTACGATCTCGTCCAGACAGTCAGGTTAAATCGTGGTGTGACGGATTGTGGTTTCGTTTGTTACGTATGAATGAACAGCAATGGTATACCACTGGGTATAGTCAGTGTTTTACTTTTTATTTTGCACACAACAACACAACCCAGGCCGGTTTACCTTGATTAGAATGTTAGAAGGTGAAACGGCTGCTGGGTTTCTTTGTACTACTGGAACTGAAAAATTAGTACCTTATATTTGTGTATATTGATGATAACATGAACAGAGTCAAGTTGAAAAGGCTACCGTAATAATCACGTTCATGTGTTTTAATCGTATTATTTTCATTTTTGCTTACCTTTTATTTTCGCCTTGTCTGCTGCCTTCTGGAACTGGTAATCTGCATCGGGAATAGTCACAGTAGCTACCCGTTCCCAAATTTGTCCTTCGATACACGTTTCCTGAAACCAGCGGTCGCCCACGCCTTTTTAAATCTGAGTCAACTCCCGTCCCCTGTGCTCCTTGACAAAGACAAGTTCCCTATGATTGACATGTCCTCAACGCAAACTTTACTTTCCATGGTTCGCTCTGCTTCCGCGGCTGCTGCGGCAGCAGCTGCAGTGAACAATAACAATAATAACAACACCGCCAATCACAACAATAACAACAACAATGATGGCTTTTCCACAAAGTCCGGCTCCGGTAGTGGTACGAAACGTCCAAACTCGCCGTTGGATTTATCAGCTCGGGAGATTCCACCTTTGAAGAAGGGAAAGTTGAAAACGTCGTCATCTCCGTTGGATTTAATGATGCAGAATAAGCATTCTCCAAATATGATGATGGCCGCTGCTGCCGCAGCAGCAGCAGGGGCTACCGGACAAATGGGACAGGGCTTGAGCTCAGTTTGCATGTCCTCTTGTGCTAGTGGATGCTCAGAGGGTGATAGATTAATTCAATATTTTTACTTATTTGGGAAACTAATTAGATAAGGGTGCTAATTAATCTGCTTTCCTATTTATGTAAATAAAATTATAGAGGCGCAGATTATGATCAATTGGTCTGTTGATGACGTATGTCATTTCGTTGCAAATATTGATTTATGCAAGGATTATGTTGAGGTAAGCAAATTGTTTAATTAAAGTTTTAATGAATTTTGGGGAACAAGTAGTACTCATCATTTATGCCAACGTGGTTCATTGTACTTGTTATATAGTAGCGTTGAATTTCGTTACTTTTCTCTACATGTTTGAGAAAGCTTTAACATTGAAAAGTTACATGTATATGTTTTCAATGATAACTTTTATCATAAGTATAAGGTATAGATACCATTGTTGAACTTTTCTGTAGATATTTCGAGACCATTCCATCGACGGATCTGCCTTACCTCTTTTGACGGAAGAACATTTGATGACTGCTATGAACATGAAACTCGGTCCCGCTCTAAAGTTCCGCTCTACCGTAGCCAAAAGGCTGGGAAATTGCGTCATATGTTCTCACTGCACTCATTGCCACAATCATAATAACAATTAAATAGATAAAAATACATACCACTTTGCTCGCTAGTAGAATACACGACATTGAAATATGCGTCTTACTAAAAATTACATAAATCTTAGGTTTTATAGTTATAATCATGACCAGTTTTTTATGAAAAAAATAAGTAAGTAGTTTGGTTAAATTGCTTTATCTTAGTTTTGTAAGTTGTAAGAGACCCCACCCTATACTACAATAACGTCTAATTAATAAGATAGAACATTAAAAGTAATTACGTGTAATACATTAGTATTTTTAAACAAAGTTTATACAAACAGAAGACGCATGATTTCTAACGGGATATACACGTTTGTACAGGAATTTCGTTGTAGCTGTTAACTGTACTGAATCTCTAGCTTTTGAATGATTTATAAAGTTTAGATAGGTTTTAGGTAGGAAAGATATAGGCTACACTAATTATACGTACCTATACGAAAATGCTATAGAGAGAGTTAATAACCAGCCTTCGGGGCTGTCGTAACTCATTATCAATAGCCAAGCTCGTGCAAAAAGGGTAATCTGACAAATCACTGTAAAATAAGTGGGTGGAACTCTCACCTCGTTTCTCACATTTTTCCAAAGACTTTTTTGTTACCACACACGTAAGTTCTTCTCAGTAAAGCTGTACATATATATAAGATTTTATAGTTTCCACTTGGTTTTGTATAAGCTATATAGTTATTAGGTATGATAAATCGTATGATTGCGAATGCAAAAAAAAGCTACTCTGTGAAAGCCTTGTTGTATAATTATGTGAAAAACTGAAAGTATTTTTGTCTTTTAGCTTTAAAGTTTATGTATAATAGTGTTGTGTAGTGTGTAGATAAGAAAACATTTGTTGTCGTCATCATAATCCCCATGCATTATTTTTCCGGCCTGTTTCTACTTGATCCGCTTCAAGATGTGGTGTGTCGTCTCAGACATTCCGAACACGAACCTCTCGTGTGTACGCGGTGCGTGCTAGAAAACTCATCCACGCACATCAACATCCCGTAATATCATTAGCGATGAAGTGTCCTGTTTCAGAAGGATTGCAACGTGGGACATAATGATGATGGCTAAGAAACTGAACCAGTATTACATTTACACTTTTTATGACTTGTTGGAAACGGTGACAATGATAGCTGCTGTACATGTATATATCTTCCTGGGGAAAGTTTGCCACTTTTCTGGAAGAATAATACGTTTGGTGGTTGTCATCCACCACGTACTACTTTGTGTGGTACTTTCTGACAAAACATTGTTGTAATATGATTTTTTCTGTCCATTTAAATATCATTAGTAGTTTGTAGATATAGCATACATAATGTCTAAACAGTAAGAGTATTGCACGGTCAAAAGTTACCTTTCTTTGTTATACATTATGCATGAAAACATGTATAAATAATATCAAAAATGCATTCAATGCAAGTAGTTTTATTAAAGTAAAAGAAAGTTTCAGTTTCATCGCGAGATGAGATATGAGATGAATTACTATTTTACATT
>JAHZNB010004227.1:0-16784 GCA_027744295.1 Callyntrura guangdongensis
TTCACTACTGTAACTGCATGTGTGTGTATTAAAACCAATGGCCCGTGTGCAGTGGGCGTTAGCATATCCTTACTTTTGCTGGATGGATCCAGACTAAAAGAAAATCACAAGTACTGTGCATTATTTTGAAGAAGAAACATATTTCCTACTTTTCTTTATGATTACAACTGTAATTAATCACATTTAATCCCAACTGGATTCAAGGATATTTTGTCCAATAAAAATGTCAACACCATACCCGTCTCCAAGTTTTTCTTGTCAGAAAAACGAAGCAGAAGGGCATGCCAATCTCGGAATGCACTGGACATCGAAACACATTATTGCCATTTCACTACAATGGCGTGTGCAAAAACATGAACTGCTATCCTTTGAGCTGGTCAGAGTTCCTAATATTCTACATAGTTGACCCCACCCACACCCACTGTTTATACGTAGGTACGTATTATGTTGCCTCGTCTCATACTTAATAATCCTTGATATTGAGGGAAATGGGAGGGAAAAATCCCAACTTGATCATTTCGTAGAGCGGCTCGTTAATTCCTCACATTTTTATTTTTTGCTCATCGCCCCTCGGCTCACTGCTCATTGCTTAATGAGGGAGAAATACGGACAAAGCAGCAGATTGGATTGGTTAAGGGAATTGAGAGCGACACAAAATGGAACGGATAGTGAACGTAGGAAGCAACATTACATTCCTACTTTTGTTTCAGCTTGATATTTATATTTGTAGAATGTACGTAACGTGTGTCCTTTTTAGAATTCAGAATATGTCGAGATTGGCTGACAATAGAAGATGAAAAAGACATAAACTAACTTCTTCTTTTATTTATGAAACAAAGAGTTTCAGAAGCATTTCATTAATTTCACCTCAATAATTCTTGAACAAAAATATATATTGTTTGATAAAAACTTTGTGAAGGATGTTGATGTACAATGACGCATATCAATTCCGTTTTGGATTGTAACACAACTCATAGAAAACTACAATTTTGTGTGAATAAGACCCGTCAATTCAAAGGATGTCTCTTCAAGCGAATGTAACTAAATTGCCTTACTCGATAAGTTTTTTGTTTTGTACGGTTAGGCACATGACATAATAAGAAACACATGTAAGGAAAGTTACTGGAGAAAGGGGATAAAATACTGAACAGTGTAGGCAGATCAACATGTACAAGAAACTTTATTGTAATGATGCTAATATACAAAGAGATGATCACCAAAAAAAAAGTCTGGCACATAAAAAATCGGTTTGTTTTCTTGATGAAAAATATCGTGGGCGGTTCTTTCACAAGTTCTTTTACGGTAAATTATCATCACTCAAGTGTAGAAAAGATATTAGAATAGACTTTTTGGACCCCCTTCCCTTTGGTCACACTTTAACATGGAGTAAATGGACACTTTAACATTGCTGTCACCGTACTCTTGAACCCCCTCCGTACCCTACCTGCGTTACGTTCTATATGAAAGCACTACAAAATGATAACAAATTAGGTTAGAAACGTTCGTGACAAATAAACAAAGAATCGGACTAAAACTGTAAAATAGCGGCACATAAAATCTGGTAGGTATTGTTGGCACAAAACAGGAACTCAAGCGGAATCTAAAAGGATTTCAACGATTTCCTTTCACTTTCTTATAAGATACTTTTCAAGCACATCAACAACAGAACAGACCGAACGGAAAATTAAGCATTTGCGTGAAAACGTATGTATCCACTGAATACTGACAAGGGTATAAAAGAACGCGTCGGGCAGAGGGACAGGACTCATAGTGAGCTCAACTAAATCATTCCCCATTCCCAGTGACCTTTTGGATCCTTTACTTTTATTCTAATTCCTGTGTCGTTTGCCCATTCAATTCCCCTCGGACCCATTCAACGCGTTTAAATGAGATGATTCAAGACGTAACACCCCGCACGCACAGCTACATGAAATCATGAACCACCACACACTCTAACACTCTAATGCAATTTTAGCAACTGTTTTCATCGCAAATAAAACCTACAGTAATCTTTTGTAAACGTGAAGTTAACACACCATTACTAACTGACTAAAAGAGTACGGAAGCAAGGGAAAGGTTTAAGTCCTGTCCGCGATAAGGTATCACTTATATTGTTAAACTTTATTTACTCGCCGAGTGCATAGAAAAAACTTAGCTTGTATAATCCCTTCGTAAGCAGGCCGACATGCATGTTGGGTTCCTGCATGCAAGGCTATCACGTTACACCTTTCCATCTCCACAGATCTGCTTACAACAACCATGCATCGCCTACAAAATTCACATAAGATAGTACTATAGTACCTGTATAGTTTGTATTGTTTACCATAACTTACCGTGGCTTATAAGGTCACGTCACCCCATTAAAATAGTTGGACATTTCTAAGAACGTATGTCTGTTTATGTATGCTCCAGCTAGAAGGGACATATGTTTAAGACGTACCAGATTGGTAAGACAGGAGTGGGTTAACGGTGTCGAATGAAAGATTGTAATAACTCGTATTTCCTTCTCCAACTTTGAACAGAAATTTCATTTCCTTTTGAAATTCAAAAACAAACGGGAACGTTTGTAAACATGTGAACAACAGCAAACGTCAGTTTTTAACGCGGTACGTACAGTTGTACACTGTATACGTCAAATCCTTTAAAACAATAAAGACAAAAGTAGAGTTTATTCCCAATCCCGGACATCACCACCACACCACCATTCATTACCACAACGAACTCGTTTCCTCTTCCCAGCAGGTTTATATCCCTACCTAAACTTAAACAAAGGAAAATCTTCATAGTTCTCTGATTGCTCTTTTCTAAATCCCTTCATTATCGGTAAGCTTAAAAGTTTGGGCTTCACAGTACTTTGTGGAAGGGCTTTTATTCCGTTTCAATGGCTAAATTGTTCACCATAACAAGTGTACATTTTATTTGTGCCGATAAAAGCATCATGCCTTTATATAAAAACGAAAATGAAATTAAAGGATGCGGGGGAAGCAACTATATTCTCAAATACAAAACATGAAAAACAAATAAATATTTTTTAAATATAAAGTTCAAGGGATATTCAACAGTATTATCCACGGATGGCAGAAAAACATACCCTAAGCGCACTAAATAAGTAGTTCTCTAAAACAATCACTCAAAGTAATGAGTATGGACAGATACAACCAACATGGCCAATTTTTGAACAATTTTAACAGTTAAAGTTAACGTTGAATTTATAATTCATTGCCGTGTACTAAAATAAAATAGTGAGTTAAACAAATTAAGCTGCTCTCTAAAAACAAGCACTCCCTTTTTGAGTGCGTTTGAAAAATAAGCAGCTGCTTGTTTAGAGCTTTTAGGGTACTACCTATCACAAAGGGAAGTGCACTGGTCGCCAATTCGTCGTCAAAATGCATCCTCCCTAGTAGAACATTTTTTGATTTAATAACAAATCGGTTCCCTTGTAAGCAAAATTACATACTTTTAATCTAGCTGGTCGGCCGTGGTCGCTAATATGTAGACGCCTGATTAATTAATGTAGCATGAATTCCAGAGCAATTCAGTCAAGCGTGTTAATACATAACAACATTATAGGATAATCTATAATGCTTCAAGGTTTGATAAGACACCTATTCACCCTGCTTTCAGTAAGCAACAGAACAGCACAAAAATGTTTGCCCAGGTGTGTTGTGCCACCAATGCACTGACTCGATAAAATGTTTAAACGAAACGCGACACCCTTTACTTACGAACAACAGCGTCTACACTCTGCTCGCTAAAAATCACGAAATTGTGAGATTGTGACAATTGTGAGGTTTCGTAACGGTGACAATAACGGCTAGCCAAATACTCTTTTCTATTGTTGATCTGTTGTCCGTAGTTATCTCCATCTCCATGAATGTAAAAACTATCGTATTGAAGAAAATTGAAAAATGTGTAGATAGTTGGTGGTGACGGCAATGACGCATTCACTACTACTCACATTCATAAAGTCACGAATGATATGTACCCGAAAACTTATTACTATTTTGGCTATTGTGCAATAATACAGTTTGGGTATACAAATATGGCCTCTTTATCTAAATGTCGTCACGGCACTCACAATACAAGAAAATTAATCAACCTACTAGCTCAAATTTAACCGATTTTGCAAAGCTCTTGAACGTCAACCATGCCAAGAAGCCGTATGATCATATATGATCATATGATCAACATTCATTGCCTCTACTTTCTAGTAAGGTGGAACGAAAGTAATCATCTTACATGGGGGAACAAATCTTAAGCAAGCATCTAAATATAGACGTACCCAAAATTAGGCTACCTATATACGAATATTCAGGATTTAGTCAGACTTTACAGACTCTTACGGCCTGTGACATTTATGTATAAAAACGAAAAGCGTGTAACGCTAATGACCAACTACCGAAAAAGACGACCCCCGCCAAACTTTTACGCCCCGGTCGAAGGGGTAAACCATTTTGGGTCTAACTTTGTAGAACGTCAGAACTATCGATTATGTATCTGTATACCAAGTTTCAGCTATGGTTATCAGTTGAAAACAATTTATGGCCGCCTGCTGAACACCAGGGGGTTGACCCCAAACCCCATATTTGAACTCATAAGAGCTATTAATCATATCTATCGATTGGCGAAAACAGAATTTTAAAATTTGTTTGCGTTCAAAAGTTATCGTGCTAACAGACCCACAGACAGACATGAAAACGATCTTATTAACTACTTTTCAGTTGTTAACGAGAAGCTTGTAAAGCTGATTTGCAACTACTGAAAAAGTAGAGTCCGCCCAACTTTGTCGCGCCAAAGGAGGTCAAAGGGGTCAACTATTTTGGGTTAAACTTTGCAAAACGTCATAACTATCCATTATGTATCTGTTAATCAAGTTTCAGGTATGGTTGTCATTGGAAAATTGTTTTGGCCCCCGCTGACCCCCAGGGGGTCGACCTTAAAACCCCGTCTTTGAACTCATAAAAGCTAGTGAACATATCTATCAATTGCCGAAAAGAGAATTTCATCTCATTAACTACTGAATACTTTTTCAGTAGTTAATAAAAAAGAGACTCTATGCCAGGATTAGGTTACAAAAAGAGATTATCGCAATGTCTGTGACCTATAAGGTTAACCGAGTACAGATGTAGTTGACGTGTACAGTCCTGTCTGAAAGCCAAATTAACAGATTGCGTGCAATTTTACACGGATACTTGTACTCACAAGAAGAGTTTTCATTTTTTGAAAAGTGTGACTTTCATTAGTATTTATATGTATTTAATACGAATGCATACTGCATACTAATGCTTCGTCTTCCGACTGAAAACTGTGTAGATCTACATGTAAATTATACGGAAAATGAGATACTGGCTAAATTGACTTACTAGTAGTGAACGCTTCCAAATAAATAGTTTATAAGAATCAGGAAACCAAATTTGTAAATCCGTACCTGTACATTCCTCAAGTCAAATAATAAAAACCTAGTTGTACTTTTTCAGAAAACAAGGCACATTGCAAGCCTATATAGTGAGAACTGTCTTATTGTTACTCTTTGTCATGATTAATGACAAGTTTTGGTAGCTCAAGATTTGTTCTCTCTCTCTCAACTCCACCGAGAACTGATGTAGGACGCTAATTGCAGATTTACAAATTGCAAAACAGCACGCAGTCATTACGTACAATGTAATGTACTTATTGCGCACTACACCGCTCAGTAAAAACCGTTCTGTTGTGTAGTCATAACAAATCAACGAGTGAACGAAAGCATGATTGATTACAAAAATCGGTTTGTCGATGGTTCATCAATGAGCACTTGGCTAACGCAAGTACAACGACTACTCTTCTCATCCCCAATTTTAGTAGTTGACTTTTCAGATTGAATGCAGTTCACTGCCTCATTTCAGTGACTCACATATATTATATACGATGATGGTCAGCTTTCACGGGACATTTTTTTGCTTTCACTTTACTCAGCACTTCGTCAGCCGCAGCCTATGATTACGATACGCTTCCTGTTGTTCTTCTTCAAGGATTGAGTCACTCCCCAGAGTTCCAATAGAATAGTACATTCACAACAAAAAGGTATGAATCAGTGGTCGTCATCATTAAATACGTCTGAAAACTACATTTTTTGATGTCGCAACGCCGATAATTCCTTGCTATTTTGGCTCCGTACTTTTTTCAATAGTGCGCTCCCTGTTTACTTCTTTCATTGCTTTATTACCAGCCCCTATTCATTTCCTGTATGAGTGATGATGGTTTGGGCTGTGGACGGTGATGAATGATTCCGATGACTTGACTATTTGTTTGTATGAGTTGTTGCCACTCCAAAAGTACCTAAGAACACTAACAAACAGCGATTTTATTTTTTACCATTCCTTCCACCGCATATCTGTCACTCTTACTTTCACAACGTACATATTATTATATAGACTTGCGCTTGCTTGATTAGAAGGGCGCGTGGGTGGATGTGTGATGATGTTATACCACGTTTACGTAATGTTTGAATATACATAATGTATGTATAAGTTTGTGTGTAGCTATTTCCTTGCAAAGCCCCCCAATAAATTCAAAGAATGGTTCGATTTATTCAATTGAAAAAAATTACTGTGTGAAACATGAAAAGTCACAATGCCATCGTTGTATTATATATCAGCCTTTGCTATAGGACTAAATGTTGTTTGTGTCTGCATCAACAAAGAGCCGTTCTTTATGTGACACACATGCAATTTTCTACTTGCTCGGATGGCGGTGGCGACTATGTGTAGGTTTTAACAACAAAAACAAACACAGAAACCATAGACCAGTATATAATACGACGTGACCTAGCTTGAATGGGTTCGTTAAACTAACTTTTTTACTAGCAAGTACTTTCACACATATTTGCTCGTATTAACCCAACTCTTTACTTTATGACTACGTTTAACTTGTGTGCGTTCCGTGATATGAAAGAAACTTTAGAGGAAAAGTTTCTGTTAAACATCACACTTTTCTCCTTCACCGTCAGCACCAGCCATCGAGTAAAACTTGGAATTGTCACAAGTCAATTCTGAACTCATCATAGGACACAACTTGTGTATATCCCTACCTAGCAATATAATATATAATGTTCGAGTGAGTAATGTTCATTGACATTTCATATTATTACAGCTGAAGCATATTAAATTACAAACGTTCCTTTCCATAACGTCAGATCAGATCATAAAAAGGAATATAAGTTTTTCAAAATAAATCCATTTCTTCGCTGTGTTGTCACTTTGTCACCAGTCAAGGATCCTCTTCGTCAAGTATGCAAACGGCAAAAGACACGTGTAAGCAAACATCAAATGACATATAAGCTGCAAAAGAGAAAGGTCACATGTGAACGTGCGTGGGGGGTCTTCTGTACATTCTGCATTTGTTGTTAGTTTGAGATACTCTGCTAAAGCTAATAATTATATTTGGTGAGTGGAAAGTTTTTTGGTTTTCAACATTGTCCTCCCTCTCCCTCTCTCTCCGTTTCCATCAAGTTATTTTGTTATTGGGTTGGGAAGGCTGGTTTGTTTATAGAAAGAGTGTGTGTGATTACTCCCACAGTCGTGTAGTCATGTTGGCACTCATTTTAATGGCTTGCCATTAAACTAGCTTCGTTCCCTCTCTCTCTAGCTCTCTCCCGTCTATCCCTTTGCGTTTGGAAATTACTCATAATTGTAATATTGCTCTTTTGCTCCCTCCTAATAGCTCATAATAATATGCTCAGTAGACGTAAGTATGCCTAAGTGATTTGTTGCATGAGAAACAAAGACAACGTCCATTTTCCCTCATTTTCTATTGTGCATGACTCAGGGTGCTTTCTTTCTGCACAGTACCAGGACGATTTTTGCACAGGAACACTGCTTACACCAAAATGTTACACTATTTAAAGTGCAATACCTTTCTGTTCACAACGACCAGTTCCTAGAAGTCATAACACGTAATAATGATTGTCATCACATCATTATCAAATTGCCAGTCAAGTCCACCTGGCTGATCATAAAACAACCATGCAGACTTGTGAAATAATATATATCCTACCACGAGTGTAATGTATAACAGGTTCTAAAATTTCCTTGTAAATGGTCCGATGTCGTGCGAAAAACGTGTTTTTGAATCCTCTCAGTTTACATCAGCACCTGATTATGTAAAACCAAACCCGGTGGTTGTTTTGTATACTTTTATTTCGCCTACCCCGCACACCTTCACCTTTGCTAGGAATTTATGCAACGATATTTATTTTTTATTTCCTTTTTACATTTTTCCCAGCCATAATAGTATGCTTCACACATTATATGGATACATATAAATATAAACGCAAACAATGCGCTGTTGTGGTAAAAAAATCGTTTGTTAGTTCACGTAGAGAAAAAAAAACAGATCGTTCTGACAAAATATAATAAAATCATCTCAGCACACACTACACTTCTCTTCATTTACGACACTTTATTATTTATCAACTTCACGCAACTCTCGTTTCACTTGTTGTGTATGTTTATGTGTTTCCATCGTCGTCATTGTACCTATAGATCAAGTGGATCGGGTAATAAAATGTTCTTTAGAACGGAATCTAGGTATATGCATCAATAGCTATGAAACTGGGTCGAGATGAGGGAATCGCTGTATGACTAAATCAAGAGACCGACAAAGTTGTAGTGGTTTTGGCACACACTGCTGTGTTGTAGTGGTAACTGGTATAACAGGAAGGAAGCCACGGCAAGGAAACCAGGTAAACGTCGAGAAATGTATGTAGTTCTTTGTAATGTTTTATTAGTTTATGGTTAACATTACGTAGTAGCAGTAAATTTTCAGAGAAGCGAGTTTTGTGTGTAGATAGGAGAAAGTAAACGGAGAGCTGGGTTACATAATACTAGCACCTAGTGCAACTTAGGTATCACTTTTTACATGTTTACCCCGTAAATGAAAAGATGTGTAAAGCAACAGCTGAAAATGATTTCAATCAAATTCTGTCGTTATTTCCGCTGCTGCGGATTTTCCTTCCTATAGCTTCTTTTATGATTGTGCACATTTCGGGAAAACATGGAATGACTGTCAGGTTAATTAATCAGACATCGTCAGCGCCTATTAGTATTAGTTATTTGGTTACATCTCTAGCAACTTATACGAGATGTCCTGTGACTGTGTGATGGTGACGCTGATGATGATTAACCCTAAAAACACTTACAAGAGTATACTAGTTTGAGTCTACTTATGGTAGATAAAAAAATACGTTAGCAGAATTTAAAAAGTGGTGTAACGTAGCTTCCCCCTTTATTATGATACTTCCCAAACAATGACATCAGAAGACGACGATGATGATGAAAATTACTATGATGCTTGCAATTGATATTAAGGTATCCAATGCAACTTGGGGGAGGGGGTAACATAAACATGGGAGGATAATTCGTTACTTAAGTTCTGCTAACGAATAGTAGTTTTCTCTCTATGAATGTTTATTGTTTATTCTAAGCATAAACAAGCAACTTTTCTTAGTTATATGATAGTATAGTGGTCTTAATGAGACAGTAATTGTAGCGTCAATATCAGCAACTATTTTGGTATTATGTCAAATGTAAGAGTATTCGTCTGCTTTTCACAATTACGTTTTTGACGTTAGGCACGTAACAGCATTTTTGTCTGTCTTGTTTGCCAACGGTGGAGCAGTACATTGTAGTTGTACTGCGTTGAATTCAATATAAACAACTCTTCCGCTTTTACCGTAATATAGTTGTTGGTGGATAGGTAGATATTATTGTATTATAAAGCCTTTTCGCTAATGTATTTTTTATGTGTCTTTTTGTAAATATTACATTTGTACTTCAATCGTATTTATTTTCCCATTCCTGAACTAGTACTCTGGGGAAACGTGAGACAGGCCAGAAATGTATCTAGAAACTTGTGTATTTCATCCGACATTAATATTTCTCACACACCATTCTACTCCCATTCTCACATAACACTCTGTTATTCGAGAAAATGTAAACAATGGCTGTCAGGGCTGCGGTATCATGTTGACATTTTTAACCAAAAAAGAGAAAAATTAAGCCTACATGCTGACAAAGCTTCATAAAATGGACAGAGTCAGCATTTTCACCAGCACCACTTGCATTCCGTTGGTTTACCTCTATTACTTTATTTAGTTAACACTTGGGGCTCCTGTGATGCTATCTATGGTAAGCTGCGGAAAACATGCAATATCCACCCACGCAGTATTCTTGACGGATGATAAGAAAGTCTATATGATATGACTTGTAACAATATAAGCTGGAACTGAGTATTACATGGTTTCGTGGTACATCTATTTATAATATGTACACATGTTCATACACGTACATATAACCGTTATTTGAAATATATATATATTGTATGGACATATGTCTTTGTGAAACATAAAAAAAATTATAAAGTATATACTCATTATACATATAAAATGACTCGAAGTTTAATATACAGCTATAATATATTACGTGTTTTCATGTCCTCTCTATAGACATAGTTAGCCACCCGCAAAATAATATTATTATTTTCTGGAAGTTGGATTACCACTCTGGTACTACCTTTAAACACGCAAGCTGCGGCATTTCTATTTTGCTTGGTTGCTGTTGTATGAAAGAAAACTAAAAAAATGAAATATATAAATGTGTGCCTTCCAAGTAAGCAAAAAGTAGTGTAAATAAGCAACGGTAAAACCAAGGTACTTTTCCTTGTAGTTTCCGACGTACATATACACCCCACCTCTGCCACCTCCATCACGACCAGCTCATCCATGTCAAGAATCAAGCTTTGTATTATTACCTTCATCTAGAAAGTAAACGGAACATTCACAAGTAGTAGTTCTAAGTAGCAGAGGAAAATGCAACTTTTCCCTGAAAGCGCTTTAAATCCATTTCCAGTTTCGTCTTCTAAATGCATCCCTCATATTTTTATCTGCTTGCTACCTCTCCTGCCAGTAATACTGCTACTTTACTTTTACTTTTCATTCGTCCTCGTTGTACTTGTCCTGTAGCCTGTAGGTTGGTGATGGTGGTTGGTCGTCAGTTGTAATATTCTCAAAAGGGATTCTACAAAAAATGTACAGAACAGCAGCGAACACTCACTTAAATGCACTTCTGTAAAGTACGTAGTTGACTCTACTTGTTCCACTCGACGTGGATAAAGAATAGATGAAGGAAAATCTACACACACACACACACACACACATCCGTACATGTAATAAAGAATTTATATTATTATGCAATGTTATTGTTGCATTAATAGTCATTTTAAAGCTGCTCAGTATTCCGGGTAAAGAGTTGGCTGAGTGGTAACGACAAAAAAGCAGATACAGACAGATAGACTGTGAGAAAGACCGAGTACTACTAGAAGTTGTAATAATATTTAAAAAATATAAAATGTAAATTGTCATTTCCAGGCATTTTATCATCATTCAACGACATTTATAAGAAAGGGATTTCTTCGAAAAAATTCCTTTTGAATTCTAAACAGGCAAAGAATTTTCATCGCACAAACACATGCACACACCGACACCATCAAGACACATAAATATGCGCGTCGTTTGTTTAAAGAGCCCGACTGAACCCAGGTGTGACGTGGTGGAGAAAGTTGTTACTAGCTACAATTTTTTGTTCTTAACGACTTAAAGAGATCAATTTGAGGAATACAAAAACAGACAGAGAAACACCCCCAGTAGTAGTACATACGTACATACTAGTAGTAGTAAGTTTGATGGGATGTGCTTCTTGCAAATTTACTCATGTACTTCCTAGAGAAAAACTGGCTTTTCTTTTGGTTTTCTCCAATGCACTTGTTCTGCCTCTAGCAGGGAAGCTGGCGTGGCAAGCTAAGAAAAAAGGGAACGCCGAGGTAATTACGTATGTAGTCCGCATGCTTCATATTATAAATTTCCAACTTCCTCCTTTTTCACCTATTTAATTTGCGAACACACTACATTTGCTGAACCACAAACAGCGATACAAGCACATCTAAAAGTAGCCACACGGGTACACCAGCAATGGCACACCATAAACGATCTCGCTATATGGCCACGTAATGAGGTACCAGTAATTCAACGCAGTAAGTGTTACACGATAGACGTATAAGTCGTATTAGAATATCATCGTTGTGATCATGATTGCCATCATTTTGGTGGATCAGGCCACAGCAATAGTGGTAGGTGGTCGTCGACGAGGAGTATTCATATGTTGTTACGACAAGTGTAAAAGTTGCTTCTATCGCAAGTTATTACAACATCCATACGACTATACTCAGTGCAGTCTCAGATCGTTAAAAACTAGCGCGCGGCATGTGTATTTCCAAAAATAATACTAAATGCTATAAAAAAAGTAGGGAATGCCAAGCTAAAAATAGCATCATGGACATTTATAACCTCACCACCGCCATTGCACCAGCAGCAGCTGCTACTATTACTACTACTTTTTGTATACGTACACAGAAAGTTTTTTTTTCTTTCATTCATTCAGAAATGGCCCAGGCCAAGTGGAATATAAAAAAATAAGAAGGAGAGAAGAAGAACAAGAAACAAGGACACACATGCAAGCAAAAAAAGTAACGATAGTGTACTGTATGGTTGTGTATGGTGGTGTGACGCTGTGGTAGGCGGAGAGGGCTTTAAGGAAACAGTCATAATTTTTCTAAATGAAAAGCAAAAGTCACACTTTCAAGCAGGTAGTTTGGAAAAAAGTAATATGAAAAAGGAAGATATGTATCCATACGACCCAGTACGGTACCCCCGTTCACCAGTAAACGTAATATTGATGTACTTGTAACGTATAAGCATTTTCATTTTACTGGTTGTGCTGGGGAGAACAAAAGGCAAATTTTGGAAGAAATTTTTTTATATGGATTTTTTGTGACCAGTGCTGCTACTGCGACGTGGTATGAGTAAAGGAATGCTTTGTCACTAGTTATTTTGAGTGTTGATGGTGATAGATGAAAGCGGTTAGCTTTCTCTTTGTCGTGGTGATGTAATTTTGCATACACGTTCTTTTCTGAAGATGACGATGGTAATGAAGAGAACGGTCGCCACCATCAAGAGAAATGACTAACATGCATGAAGGTAACATGGTTGAGCGTTTTTATGAGTTTACCTCGTATGTATGGAGGGGAAGAAGTAGACTTATTTTGGGGTGGCCTTTCTCTGGAAAAAGTGAGAGAGAGAAAGAACGTCGTATATTTTTAGCAAGATTGGGGTAGATTCATAACGAAAATGAAAGATGGCTAAAAGAAAAGGTTCATTCAAACCTCACCGGGAAGAATAATGTGTAATAGCAGATTAATTTCTCATTTTACACATTCTCGTACATAGTGTCATGAAGCTTGGCGGTGGGGAATTTCTTTTCGGCGTACCTCTATTGCAACATTTTAGAGCGTTCATAAAGAAAAAAGGTGTAAACTGCTTTGAATACTGCGTTTTTTGCAGGTCTCCCCAATGCTCCCGTTAATGGACTGACCTAGTTGTTTGAAAGGTTTAATAAATACTAATGCATATGTGGAGAGGGACTATGCATGTATAATGTGTAGGTACTGGGGATATTTGGTATGCTATTTCCCGTTCACCTTTCTCTTTACTACATTTTCCCGTATTTTTATGAATGAAGTGCCAGGCATGAATGAACAGTGACGTACAAGTTAGGTTTTTTTTTACCTGGACTGTTACAACGCAAAGCGCAACTTGTGATCGTCAAGATTACTTGTGTGTGTTTTTATGTCTCATTTTCTGTAGTACCGTTTTCTTCCCAGTACTCCAAAATGTAGTAGTTTACATTTATCTGACTTTTTTGTGCTGCTGTTATTATAACTGCCCTTGCCAGGCGAGTTTTAGGTCTGCACCAGAACATAAATTGTTGGTGCCAAGGGTAATGATGAGAACAAACTGACGCCTTTTAATAGACCTGTGCAAGTTTGTGTCACTGATGTCTACATACAGTTCGTACTTGAGCCCGGAGAGAATTAAAACGAGGGAGTTGGAGAGATGGGCAAGGGGACTGCAGCTATTTTGCTTGCGTAAGCAACAAACGACGTCGAGATTTGTAGGTTGCGCCTTCTTCCTTGGAAATCCATTAGCAAGTCTGGTTCACACATTCACAAGCCACCATATATCCTTTGGACGGATTACAAAGTAGTGCTTTGTGTGTACATGTGCTAACATCAATATAAAGAAAGCATTATATTGTTTTTCACAGGTACCCAAATACAGACACCACAGGTATAGTGATCAGTGAGTGTATCCTACTTCGACCACATCAGAAGCAGTAAGGAGCATCACACAGATACATTGATATTAGCCGCTACTATATTTTATCTATCTACATCTTGTTATCTTTGTCCCATACAACCGAGTCTCCCGCCCTAACAGATAAAATAGATGAATAGTAATAATGATAGAGGGAAAGGTGTAGGAATCGGTTAATAACGTCTGAGGTGTTAAAGGTATTATAAAGATGAGCCCCCTCACTTGCTTTCACTCGGGCAGTAGTAGTGGTAGCAAGGAACACTCTGGGAGTCCTCGACGATGTACTTGCATATGTGGCTTTTATAGTCCCGTTATAAATTTCTATTTGTGTGAGTAAAGGAAAGAGGAGGGAAACCAGGCGACCGAGGTTCTCTTAGCTCTCAACCGTCAGCCCTATCTATTCAGCTTTCTTTCCGCTCGCGTTATCATCATCAATAACATTGATATATCTCCATTATAAACGAAGTCTATTTTTAGCTGAGCGCGATCATACACAAGAAAAATGAGTAAGACAGGCTAATAATAAAGAGAACGGGATAATAGTAGCAGGCATTTGTTATTGCCATTGTTTCTCTCTCTCAGGGCACGACGAAGGCAAAATAAAGGTAACAATATAATAATAATGTATTTTTGCAGAAGGAGAAACTCAATAATATATGGATATCGATACCACACAGCCGAGCCGTCCGACTATTTTTGGACGTCATTGGAAAACTCTTAACTCATTCTTAAATCTGTCTTCACGAGTTGGAGTAAAAGCTAAATATGACTCAACAACAAATGTTCGCTTTCACGATGCTGAACCAATATTGTACACAGCATTGGCAGAATAGTAAAACAAGTTTCATTTTGGATTCCGTTACCTATTTTGCCTTCTCGGTTACTTTTGTTGAGAAGGACAATCTATACTTGATAAATGCCGTCTTATTGTTAGAGAACACATGGTTTTGATCAAACGTGTGTCTAGCAGCATTTAAGCACTCGGAAAGATCAAGTCTGACTTTATCTTGCAGGAAAATTTCCGAAGAAGGTGCAGCCGAAAGGCAGTCACAACAACAAGACGAGGACGGTAGAGAGATGAGAAGAGGCAACTATTATTGTGTAATACTTGGAACAACAGAAGAAACGATCACTCACTGATGTATGTATAAACGACACACATCAAAATCGAAAAACAGAGAGAGAGAGAGAGAGAGATGACACAAATAATTGTTTTCGTCACTACTATTTACTTCAAGTATTTGCGCCTTCGTTTCCCAGCAGTGTTCTTACGCAAATACTTACAGCTAATCTATCAAGTCAAGTCGGCCGGCTGTAAGACCGTGGGATCATCATCACGGCAAACAGCAAAAACAAGATTCATTTTCCTTTTCCGAGAACACGTCTATTTATTTTTCCTTCAAACCAACCGCGTAGAAAATCGAACCTAGCTGTAATTTTCCCACTACAGTAAATTTAATATACCCAGTACTGTCCGTAGAGGACAGAATATAGTCTCTTCTTTGCAAAGCTCCTCAAACGAACTGGGATAAAATTTCATTGATCCTACCTAAACTTGAGTAACTGTAGTAATAATAATAAAAATAAAAATAATATGCGAAATGAGAAAAACGTAGTGGTTTGGTTGCCTAAAGGATACTTTCCAACCACGAAAATCATTGTGTGTGTACTGTGTGCTAGCTTTTCCTAGAATTCAGCATAAACTCAGCATTCCCATCTTTGGAACCAAGAGTCTAGGCTGTAAGCGTGTTTTCCTCAGGTTTCAACTGAATCGCGAACCACACAGTAAAATCCACTTGCTCCTGTGCCAAACTTGGGAACTTTGTCCTTTTAAGTTTAAACTTTAAATCAAATAAACTTTTCAAGTTTTAGCCAAATTAACGACTTATCCGTCAAATGATTTTATATTAGCATTTAACGACGCCTATTTTTATGTTGAGTTTAGCGAGTTGAGTACATTTATAAGTGTCGCATTTCCCCATTGCTTGACAATGTGATACACAGTTGTTCTCTAGCAAAACGCTAAATTATGCGTTAATTGTTAATAAAACTCACTTTCACCGTGTACTATGTATGTATTAAAATACTAGTTGATCGGTTAGGGAATTCAAAAGCATATTTTTTGACAAAATAGTGTCGTTCATACGTTTACAAAGATAAGTTACTGCTTTTCTAGGATACATTAAATGGCACGATACCCCATGGAGTAGGCAGTAGGCCGCTTATAAGTAGGCCGAAGTATACTTATGAGAATAACCAATAAATGTTTTTAGATGTCATATAAAAATATAAAATAATCTTGTTAAGAAGTGTGAACGAATGATAGAAAAAGTACATAGCGACTGAGAAGAAAGTGGGAGAGAACAATACAAGTTTTCTCTCTTTATTTACGTCGATGGGAAAAGAGCACAGAGTTATATATACCTAACCTTAGACTAAATAGACTGGAAGTAAGCAAGATTTTTTGTGACGAAAAAGTTAACGAAGGAATGTACCATTATCGCGCTTGGTTACGAGACTTTACATGTATTTTAAATGGGAG
>JAHZNB010004228.1:0-59688 GCA_027744295.1 Callyntrura guangdongensis
TTAGTATAATAGGGCCGGTTGGGATAGAGAAATGTAAGGTACACATGATTTTGTTAAAATGTTTAAGTCATTTTGAGACTTGTGGTGTTTCACTTTAACCGACTGAATAAATGAAAGAGCTAGTTGGCCATCTAAATGAACTCATGTTTGAGTTTGTGTACACATAATTGTTTGCTTGTTCTTTTGCCGACAAGGACAAGCAGAGGAGTAATGACGATGCAAAGAAAAAGTTTAATTGTTTTGACATATGGTAAAATAATTATGTTTACATTTTAATATATTTTGTGGAGTGATGTGAGTAGAGTGGTATGGTGGCCTTAGAGGTTCCACGTATTATCAGCATCGTCGTCGTCATCCTCCTTATAAGCAGCCTCACTGGTTCGTTCACTTTCCCTTTTTAATCAAGCATACTACAGTAATGGTCCTATAGCAGACGTGGTAAAGCCACTTAATCAAAACCCTGCGGTTGCTATAAAAAACCTGTATTCGAAAAGTTGAAAAGTCACGCTATCCTCAAAATAATAAACAGTGTATGTCTTGCAGTCCATCGTGTAATCTACGTAGACGAGGAACAACACGTTGCCTATTACTCTCCCTCCACTGTGCGTAGTAGGGGCACAAATGAAAGGAAACAACTGCTAGTGGCGATAATGATAGGTTTGCGAAATGGCAATGTCTATTTCATCTCATTACACTTTTTCATTTCCACTCGTTTCCGTTCCTGTGTATTGGGCCAATACTTGCAGAATGTATGAAATTCCTTTCCGTACTTGCAAGTGTGTCCAATGGCAGTGGTAAAAAGTATTTTTGAACCTACCGGTGTAGGATTGCGTCCGTAATAGTTTTCCATTTTTTACGAACGGCAATAAAGTAGGATAATGTGCACTTGAAAAGATTGATTCCACGCACATTCCATCCAGTTACTTACGAGAACAATTTATTTGTTGTAAATTGAACTTGAGCGTACACTCTAGTCTCTAGTGCTAATTTATGCCTATTCCATTCCCGTGTTGGACTGAATTCACTATCCAGTTTTATCGTTTTAATGTGTATCGAACTGACTATTAGTCAAGTTACAACAGTATAAAGTATGGTATAAAATATGTACGTTTAGATGTAAAATATATGCTTGATTAAATAAATGTGCACTTCAAGAGGTTCTTTTGTATAGAGTAAAGGGTGTCATGCAATATATACAATTCGTTGGTATGCTATAACTGTATTGATATCAACTTTTCAAGGTGGGTTTTCCAATTAATGAAAATAAAAGTATGGTCATTTTTTTGAGGCAGTGTACATCAACGGCTACATAATTACAATCGTCAGTTGCTTAAACGGTCATTTTTCACAAACTGAACAAAACAAAATTTATTGCACAACACAGGACGAATAATTGACTTTAAGGAAATTTTATAATTTGCAGAGTTCATTAAGCACAAAAAGTTTCCTTGGAATTTAGAGGCGGTATGAAACGTACATTATTAAAAAAAACAGTGGCTAACATTGGAATGCAAACTCCAATTACCCTTATCGCATCACTATAAAATATTCGTATTTTTTGCTTAAATCCATATAGATGGACATATTAGTTAATGCAGTTTGAACTTATTTGTTTGCATAAAGTGTAATTCTTTTTGCACCAAAGGAATTTATGAGTATGAGAGTTGCGATGTAATTGAACAAGGAGAATCATCAGAAAACAGAGGGAGAACAAAGTAATTTTTACAATTATTTAATCGAGTCGTCTCATTAAAACCCAAAATGTCAGTATGGATATTGGGGTGTTCATGATATATGTCATTGGTCATTACTTGCTTCTGTTTTACGACTAAGCTGGAGTCATAAAGTTAGCGATAATCGGAGGTGCCACCGTCATAAAACCATTTCATGGTCTAATGCAAAAATTGCCTTCATCATTGGAATTTCACACAGCCAGAAAAACTTGTATAAATTTATGCTGTTTACTCCAATATTTTTCATCGGACAAATTTCATTTTAACTATATATGCACGTGTGTGACTTTACAGATGATGCCTTGTCCTCTAATTACCAAGTGTTGAGCTGGAAGGTCGAACACTTCCTTGGTTTGCGATAGCAATCTGCAAACTAAATGTGTACTGTGATCAAAATCAAAAATGTGGAGATTAGCACACAAAAAAGGAAGCTGCTAGCTGCTGCCTCTACGCCTAATGAAAAAAACTAGTTCAACGTGCACATTACGCAGCATAGGAGATGCAAAATTATTGTACCATCTTATATACAAATTTGATGACCTTCACGCGTGCTATTCTGTTGTTCAAAACGAACCAGAACAGTCATGATGTGAAGCTGACGTTTGTCAAGTTGCAGCAACCTAGTGCGCCGACTGCTTTGCACTGTCGTTGGTAATGAAATTATGGCACGAAACTCGTCTGTTGTCTGTAATAAAAAGGCTCAAACAACGCAATAACGCGTGCACTATCCCCAAAGAAAGAAGTGTAAAAATATGAACATCGTTCTTACGCTTTATTGCCTACAATCTGTTTCCTATTTAACTGTAACGTGATGAGGCATGCGTAAAAGGGAGGTATTATAAAATTAATAGAAATTTTTAATTCTTTTATTTTAGAAGAAAACCGTCCCAATGAATGAAATAGTTGGCAAGCAGGTATACAAAGCCACATCGACAGAAAACTTGAACCAGTCCAATAACAATTACATTCTTACTCATGCAATGATGTACATAACATAACAACGGCAAAAAAATAACGTATTGTCTTATGGCATGGCCAAACCACTACCACTGCGCCACTGCGTAGAAATTTTGAAATGGATATTTGTCACGGATTATGATACCTACCTATCTTAAATTATTACCGCTAGAGTGAAAAGCGTATTTTTTATAAGTCAAGGAGGAAATTCATTCGTTCAAGCAAGCACACGGACATGTATATTTGGCAAACAAGTAAATTTGACTATTTTTACATTAGTGAGATGTATCGTCATTAGCATTTGTATAGAGACTACCTACCTACAAACTTGGCAGGCCATATTGGTTAAAGTGGACAGTCTTAATACCGTCTTCACACGGAGGAGTTCTCTCTCTCTCTCCTCTCTCTCTCTCTCTCTCTCTTATTTTATTGCAACGCAAAAGTTGATGTTCTACAATGCTCATTGAAATTAAGATTGCGGTAAGGTGATTTAATGCTATTGTAGACGATGACGACGACACGGCGGTGCTATAGAACAAGTAGCCACTGTTGCCACCATCACCGCCACCACCACTGTTCTCCTCACCACCACCGACCAAAACTAACCAACCAGGGAGAGAGAGAGAGAGGACATGTTGTATGTTCGCAGTTGTATGTAGCACTTTATTCGTCCTGCCAGATAGGTAATAGTAATAATACGGCAATATGTAAGTACGTATCTTTAAGTTAAATGCTGCTTCTTTTCGCCATGTTCTTTCGCTAGTGTGTGTATATCTTTCTTTGTATTTTACGAGTTTACTTCACATCACTTCTCATTTCTTTACAGCTTAACTAGATAGACGCGTAAACAGTTATATTCACATCCCTTCTTCTTCGTCCTTCTTTTCTGTTACGTCTCTAACTAATTGGAAACTTGTAAGCAATAGGACGAAAACGACGATACACCATCAAGTAAAGCTGTACTTGGCGTGGCGACTATGAACATCTTGATGTTGTGGTAGCACAACACCAACAACTTAAAATGCAGGCAAAAGTACAAGCTCAGACAAGGGCAGACTTTACCAAAAAAAGAACATAACCAACCACACCACAGACACAAGACGAGCAGGCCAAGCATAATATTTTTTTATTACATATACATCCTTTCCTTTTTCTCTGCTTCTTTTCCTCTCGTCTTTCTTCTTCTCTTCTGAGCTCGACTGATTGTGACTTGGACTGACTAGACTAGATTAGTTTAGTAGACGGAATGTGGCCAGGTTACGTTATACAGTAGTTACAAAAGTTATTTTATTGCTGTTGCTTTTTTCGTTTTGCCTCTTCTGAGCCTTATATTTGCAGGGCACTACCGCTACTGGCACTTCTCTGCTAGAGCTGTTACCGTTGTTACCGATTAAATTCACACACACACATACTCTGGCTCAACTCATGGGGGAAATGTGATAATGTCGTGGTAGCAAATTACGCTACAAATTCATTTATTCTTTAATGATGAAAATAACGGGGTATTGTATGCTCTTCCAACGTTCGGTTAATGTAATTCTTTTGCTATTAGCTGTTATTTTTATGCGAGAGCGAGACTGTAAAAGAAAGCAAATTCCCTTGTTTTGATCTAAAAAAAGTGGGTTCTCTCGTTCTTTGTCTGTAAATACTAAACACTGTGTTGGACATAGCAGACAGAAGTGCGTGCAGTTTGTGGTGTTTAGGAAAGTACCACTCTGTAGCAACTGTACCACATGCCAAGCCTTTCTGGACAGTGTAGTCTAAGCCGTACTAGAAAATTGTCTGTAGATTAAACCACCATCCCATTATTTCCAGGAAAACTATAATATAGCATGTTAGTGGAGGAAATTGTTAATTTTCCTGCTGAACTAAAAATTCCCGTTAGCATAAACACACACGTGCCTCCCTCAAGTAACAGTGAATTTAAATAATGCTTTTAAAAAAAGAGACCAACATGGACGAGGAAACAATTTGTTTCTGCTACAATAAACCGTTTTTCGCTTCAACATTAAAAATATCTATTATTTGTAGGTATACAAAATGTAAATGAACAGGCTAACTTGATCTCATTCATTTTAGGTATGCGTTTTTTAAATCTTAAAATGAAGAAAGGTAGTGCCGTTTGTAAATTTTAAATTAAGTAAGGTAATGCCTTTTTTAAATATTAGATGTCACGCAAAAAAAAATTGTGCCAAAAGATTTAAATGCACTCATACAATTTTCGTCAGCAGGGCGTATAGCTACGTGATATTAAAACAAGTATCAAAAATCAAAATCAATCAATTTTTTTTAGATTGGGTGTGCACATGTTCATTTTATGTTTTACGTTTACAATTTTGCAATCAGTTTCTCACAATAATGACAGAATACCCCCACTGTGATATGATGTTTTCCTTGCACAATTAATTCACCTGTTTGGCCAACACAACACAACACCAATATTTGATGCATTTGTTCTGCATAAGAAAAAAAGCACGTCCTCAGAATGTCCCAATGTACAGTCGATATCTTATTTTGACAAAGGCCCTTGCCCACTTATTAAAGAGGCTGTACCTGACTACTTGATCAAAATGTCTAAATACAAGAGTAGTACTAAAAATGTGCCGTTGCTGCCACGTTGTAAAAAACGCTAATTTTACCCAAGTTTATGATACGTTCGTGCAAAAGTGTGTTATTTTTCTTACTTTATACTGTCATTAAGTTATTTACGCCTTTAAAAGCACAACAATTACTTTGCTGTACAGTGAAAAAAAAATGTTTCACAGCGCTGAGCGCACAAAAACGAGGCATGTGTGCACCATTATTATTTTTATTGTTACAGTATACCCTGAAGTTTTTTTCGACAAAGGTAGGTACACCTCAATGACCATTCTCTTTTGAAAAGTTGGTGCTACTATCGATGATGATGATGATGATGATGACAACAAGTAGCTTGTAAGTGTGTGTCGAGTGTGATGTTGTTATTGTCGCTACAATACTGCTGTTAATCTGGTGTGATTTGATGGTGTAACGTCTTGAAAATTTCCCATCAAACTGCACCATACTCGTCATCAGTTTCACCATACATCGTCGACGCAGATCGCTGATGATGGACTAAACATAAAAATGTCTAGAGCGAAAGCAAACGAACAGTTGTGTTGGCAATCTTACCGCACCAGTGGCACTAGTAGTGCAAAATAAAAGATCTGGTATAATCTCTAATCACTGATGGGTATGTCGTTGATGCGTTTCTTCATGCCATGCTGCTAATGCTGCTGTGTGTGGTGCAAAAATATCCTTCTTGTCCCAACTACTTCGTCAACTAACTAGCCTATCATGCATTATCATCTGCCGAGCAAAAAGCCTTTCTTCTCAGAAAGCAAAACGAAAAACAACCTAATATAGACGACGACGACGACGACAACGACGATTGTCTTTTTACAACCAACTTTTCGGTCACGGTTTCTTTTTTATGTATGCATTTCTTGCGTGAAAATGATTTAAAACTGTAACAGAAAAGCAAATAAGCCAACTTTTTATGTACTTCTTCGTCGTCTTCTGTATGTCGACGACGGTTGACGTTGATTTTATTTCTTAGCGAAATGATTTTTTTTCTTTTCATGTTGTTCCCCTCTCCGTCTTCGTTCGCAGTAATGATAATATCATTATCTTGGTCGTTTTTATTATCATCGTCATCGTCATCACCATCGCATTTAGTATCAGCAGCAACAATTTTGCATTTCTTCGTTTTTTTTTGCAGAAATAAAACATTGTGAACATGTACGCAATAACATTACACGTAATCCATAAAAAATATATATCATTATCTGCGCATATTATTTCCTGCTGATATCTGTTGTGTGCAACAGTGAGAGAGAGAAAGAGCGCGAGCGAGATGTAGCATCCGCGGCTTTTATTGCTGGGAAGATGTAACAGTCTGATGATGATGATGATTAGGTACGAGTAAAGTGCAGCAGTAATCCACTTGGCTTGAAAAATTTACGTATGTAGCTTAATTTCGTCTTTCCGTTAAAGCTGTTTCATATACTTCTCAAGACTGCTCACACCAGGTGAGACTGTGATAGGAGGAGGGCCATAAAAATAATAATGATGCAACAGCGCATTTTTCTCTAGGAGCTGTTGAAATAAATACATATGGACCAAAAAGCGCAATACCAATACCAGCAGCACCACAAAGTGAAAAAATTGCGATAGAACGTTGTTGATGATCATGATGATGGTGGCCTAATGACCACATGATTGGCTTGGAAATGCTGTGTTTTTACAGATTTTCGTTTCCCCTAATTTTGCCCGTCATCTGTAGATGTGGTAATAATATAGCAACCTGGTAACAACAGCAACAACGCCACGTTCGCATTTTCCCTGTTATTATAATATCATCGCATGCATGTTTTTATAGTTTATAGTAAAGCAACAGCACAAATTAGACGGGCATATAGGGATCTTTTGGCACAGTTAACAAGATTACTAGTGTGAGATACTAGTAATTTTACTTTTCTCAACGCAACATAATGATAATAATACACTAAAAACTGCTAATGATAATGAAACATCATAATCATGACTGCGTTTTAAAAAATTATATGCACTGATGGTGGTAAACTGGGCAAATGAACCACACCAAATTGCACACAAAACGGCAACAATATTTGCTCATTCGTCAAACATTAGACCAACAGAATTGAAATCATTGCATTAAACAGAACCGATACTCAATACGGAGGAGTTGCTATTCACGTATGTAATTTATTGATTGGCGTGACCAGACAAGCCAGCTGGGGATAGATAAGCAGACATTTAAATTTTGAGTTATGGTGAGTAAGATGCTCTTTTTTCTTGAGAAAAAAAATAGATAGCAGAAAGCGAATAAAATCGGTTAATTATTTCTCACCGATAGTCGGCCAAGAGGTAAGTCAGTCCAAAAGCATATTTTGCGCTACAAATACGACGTGTTACGCTACACGACTTAACGTATATGTGAGAGGCTACACTGTGTCATTGTGTTAATTGGATTTGGTTTCTAGGTTCATTTACCTTCGTTTTCAAAAAGGAACAACAACATCAACATAAACAACCAACTGCGGGTATGTTTGTTGTAGTTGTAGCGTCATCTTTAACAACTAACCGCATTAGCCGTGATACAATAGCAGCACTAGCTGCGTAATAATAATGGTTCATATTGCTCCTGAGTTTTATTTTCTCCACACGCACACAAGCAACTCTTTGGCTACGTCACAAACTAGACCCGTGCTCTGCTTAACATTGTTGCCGACCATAACTAATAATTTGATTTTCTGCATTACTGATAGTGCTGATAACAGAAAAAAAGAAGAAGGAAGGTATTGCACACGGTAGTACACATACCACCTCGGTAATTTACTTTCGACCTCAGTTGCAGCTTAACGTGAGCTTGAATCGAATTTGTTGCAAACTCGTCCTGAGCGGTAAACCCGGTCTATATGCAGCAAGTATGTATATTTAGCCTTTCGCATAAACGTGCTAATAATAGCCTGATATTTAGCAATTTATTAAATCTACTTCAACGCATTTGTGTAAGTACACTATCTAGTGATAAAAATCTAATCAAAACTGCTATCGGTTTTAAACCCATGCCCTTATACCGGTGCTTATATAGTCCACTCCGTTCGTACCAGAAAGTTGCTCGTGTGCGTTAAAAACATGGATTGAGCTTTAGCATTTTCATTAAATTAATTTTAATACCGCGCAGATCAAATACCATGATTAGAAAAATGTTTTCTTATGGCAATAATGATTGCAATTATCACATTATCGTTCCCACCACAAATACCTAGCCAAGGAAACTGCGTTTATTTAACTATCATTTTTTTGTAAATATCCGTTGTATCAGTAATAAAAAGCCCTGAGGTATCCTCTTCAGCGTGCCAAGTAAAACGTGCGTAAAAAACAGTAAAGGAAACAAAAGATAGCTTAGTCAACAGTTGGATTCATGTAAAAACACAAGCATTGAGACCACCGCCTCGATGCACAGTTTTAAAAGGCGCCATTGTTCTAGTAAGTAAATGAAATGGTGGACTTGTTTATACACAAATAATAGACATGGTAAACAAAAAGGTAAATCATTTTTGCACAGCCAACTGCCTGTGTGTGCATCTGCGCATAAATTTACCAACGGAGAAAAATTTATTACGGTTTATGGAAGCGACTTTGTACTTGCACACAATGTATTTACTCAGCGGGTCATGTAGAAAGGGACAGGAAAACGGGAATATTCAAGTTGTTGGTCGCACAAAAATGGCCAAACACTACAAAGGTAATAAAATTCACCACACAAGTTTGTGGTCACTGGTACTTGCACGATGCATAAATATAGTTGGTAGCAGTTTGTTTGGTTGGCACACTGTGTTGTTGTCGTTGTGGTTGTTGTATATTATGCCAGTCATGTTTTAAAGCGACGGAAGGTTGGTTTACATGAACAAAAAATGCAGAAAAAATATTCTTCAAAAAAGTGTGAGTTGCTAGGTAAGTATTTACTTACCCCATTTTCATAATCCAAAATGACAATATCCCGATGTTCCAAGCGGATTCTCATTTTTTGACTCCATATTCCAAATCCGTTCTTCTCCATATGGAGGAGACGTCGCATGCCATCAGCTGGGAATGCTAAGTCTTTTGATAGCTGGAATGTGGCCAAGTGTTCCACATCGTAAACGTTCCCAGCAGCTCCGTGTGCACCAACAACACTTCCCTCCATGTCTGAAGATGTGACTATGCTACGTTCATCTGTAAAGGGAGGAACAAGGTACAAAACAACTGTATTAAATATATAAACACATTAATTACATAAAAAAATAACTACACAAATTTATACCTACAAGCCATACTACTACTAGCATGTTACTTTTCCTCCTTTCCCCAATACAACCCGTGAATTTACTAGCAGACAACATTTTCGGCTGACTTAAGATCGCTATTCTAATTGGAAGGGAAAGTCGCCCAAAGTTCAGCCACCCAATTATCTATTTTCCTTTCATTATCGTCATAATTAGAGTTTAATTCCAACAGCCAAAAAATAACCCGTCGGTTTGCACGATTTCTGTTGCCCGTTGTATTTCTCTTGTAAAGGCATAATTAGGGGAAATGTTTATCTTTCAAAGTTGTTTCGGTTTGTAGATACGCCATAAAGAAAGTCTACCTCTTTAGGTTTTTTTCGCACACATTTTTAAAGCGTAGAACGAACCTGTAGTGAGCAAAACTTGGTAAAATTATACCTTCATTTCCCGTTTTCCCACGTGCAAGGCAGGGAAATTATTCTCGCAGAAATAAATATCTACCAGTCGTCTTTTCCTACACAGCGTTTTTTTTGTACACAGGGTACGTAATATATTCGATAGTGGACTGAAGTCTGAAGTCAGTGGTCCAGTCCGGCCAGAGACACTTTTTCTATGAGGCAGCATATATGTTCATCTGACCTGACATCCTGCTTTGAGTCATAACCTGTCCAAATGGGTTGAAGTTCAAACATCTCTCTTAGAAATTTTACCATAGACACTGGCAATAAGGGGCACTGTGGAGCGTAGTGTCTCAAAGGAACCTACATAATATTATGCTATTGAGTTTCACCAGATCAGAAGCTAAGGACTTTGCAATTTTTAAATCTGACACAAAAACTACAATTAGACTGACTCTTCAGAGATCGGTTCATATTAACTGATTAATAAGCGCCCCATGGGATAAAACACGGGACCACTTGAACGATAGTTTTTTAAGAATTATATTTAAAAAAAATTAAAACCTACGAGAAGCACTTGTTAAAATGAACAAACTGTTTGTACATCTGCGCTGCCTATTTTATCTCACAAAGAGCGAGTTATATCTGCGTGAAAGCGTCTTGGAGAAAACCAGTTCATTTTCTTCATACAAAAAGACAATATCAACGCTTTTCCAAACATATTACGCTGTTATGTACAAGTTTAGACTTTGTTGCTTGCTTTCTAACAACAGCAACTACCAGCCAGCTCGTGTTCCCATTATAAAGCAAGAAGGCAAAAGGGCAAATAAATGAGACATGCATTTTTTTTGGAAAAGCAAATGGCTAGCAACAGCAGAGAGTAGCATTTTGTCGATTTGCAATTAAGTCATCCAATAAATCTTCACATGGGGTTTTCGACGATACATACAAGCTCCCCGGTATAGTGCCGGGACATTCACTGCATCAAACACATGTTGGTTGGATGCTAGTGCAAAAATCTTACTTTTAGGGTCTTTTGGGCAGAGAAAATCTCCAAAGAAAACGCAGTCAGTGAAATCATATCAAAACCCATATATTACGTAATTCGATGCAGCGCTATCTGTTAATATTTTCGTCCGCAACATGCATACCGTGTTCCTCGTCGTCGTCATCATCATCATCATCACCACCAGCACATTTTCAGCAGTTTTACTAATAGTACAACAACTGGTACTACTGCTTGCTGCAAGTCAGACCATCATCGTCGTCATCAGCTCCTTTTTGAAAATATGTTCGACTCATTCAGTGCCCGGAAACTATCATAAAAATTTTTGGAGCTGGGTGCCAACGTAGACCTCGTACATTCCATAAATTGCAAAAAAAATCAATGGAAAGCAGAGGAGCAGAGTTGGTAGCAGCAGCAGCAATTTAGAATACACACAAATAACTACATGCATACACTGCAAATAAATCTCAGCAATGTCCCTATATTTAATGGTATAGACAAGTAATGATAACAATAATAATAATAATAATAATAATCCATATATGTGTTATGTTATCAAAATGCTTATGCATTACACAACTGGCCCTTCACACCATTCAGAACAGTGTAAAGGATAAACTTTGCACGAAATGTATATTGCTCTATTGCACATCTTTCTATTGGTTAAGAGACGTTAATAATATGTAATCATCTCGGCAAATATACCCCTCCAGAACAATATTAGTGAGCATCATATAACTTATATAACTTTTCATGCATACTTTGCTCGAACATTAATAATATCCCAAATTTTCTCTTTTGAAAATTCGCAGTAGTAATGAAAATTCGTAGTTTGGTGTGTCCTCTTTATATGAAGTAATAGCTAGTGAAAAAATATATGTACACGCATGTCGGTAGACCTATCAAACGCTCACATATTGGTAATTCGTAGTAATGCTGATAGTAAGGCACTATAGCAATGCCGCGCCAACAGATTCGTTCTGTCCGAAAAATAATGCAAAATAATAATATATAACCCAGATAGTTGAATCGATCTGAGAGAAAGTGTGCAAACCTTGAGAATAATGACTGTTGCTAAATGAAATTTTTGTCGCTTGTACGGCACTGCCTGTACGAAAGAGACCATCCAAATAGTACTATCAACACCGGATTTATTTGTTTACTTTTGCAACAGGACCAGGACTTTTTTGGTCGGGGTTTTACGTTGCAGTGGCGATTACTTTTTACTTGGCAGTAAAAGGAACAAAACGGATACGCAGAAACACCAAAGTTAGTGTAGCACAGCACATTTTTCTACAAAATGCCTTTTGAATGGAGACAGGAAGAAAATTTTTGTGGTACAAGAAAAGACAGTTTTACTGTTGTTAGTGTTACTTATCATTATTACCTATTCTGCGGTTTTTGGGAAATTCTCCAAGTACGTAGAGTAACTAGCATATCGGAAAAAACAGAAGTCAATCACCACTTGGTGCAATGATAATAATATGCTCCAGAATGCATGTTTACAAAAACACAGCAAGGATGCTTTCCCTCGCTCTAAAGAGATTGCATGTTTATCTCTGTGTCCATCAACTATTAACTCTGACACTGGTGATGATGGTACAAACTACAAACAGATTGTTTACTTTTTCTATTAGACCTAATATATAACAGCTTAAAATTTGCTGAGAAATTGCTTGAGATAAACAGAAGCTGAAAAACAAGGAAATTTTATAAATTGTTGTATTCGTGTATATGATAAAAAACAATCTATACTAGCAACCATGGTCTGAAATAAAACCAGAGAGAGAAAATTGTAAAAAATAACAGTTTGATATAAAGTTATGTAACGTGTATATAGGGTAGCCTATATATGTACATGCCTACCACCTATTTGTGCAAATGTCGTTCCCAACATCGGTTTCCCAAAGCCTATCCAAAAATGAACTTTTTTGTAGACCAATTTAACATTATCATTTTCTTGATTTTATCGCTACGGTACTCATGTGAGCACATCTACAGGCAGGACAGCTAATTGATTGTGCGCCTTTTGACACAAAAAGCAGCAGCAACTCTACGATAGTTTTCTCAATTTTTATTATAATATTATTTTTTGTCTTTCGTCACAGTGAAATGTAGAATTTATGTGTGCAAAAAAAATTCGGATACTCTACAATAAATTTACATTTTTTCAACAGTATAGCGTCTGCGTACGCGATTGCCTTCCTTATTAAGAAAAAAAAGTAGACAACGAAGCAAACGTTGGAAAAAGGGAAGAGAAGATTCATTAGGCAGAGAAAATAAGACGAAGACTTCCTACAACAAAGTGGTTGTAATTGTATTACTGTGAGTGAGATAGTAGAACTACTAAGGGAAGGAGAATCAGGCGAAGAAGAATGAAGAATTACAGAGAGGAGAGAAAGAAAGAAAATTCTTGTCATGTTCAACAATCTCTGCTTTACTGCCTGTGCTCGCTCATTCACACACGAAACAATTTCCAACAACGTTTTATGATCATGCTACTCCGGACAGACAGATGAAGCGGATGAATGGAACGATAAATTGCATTACATAACGCATGACGGACTTTTCAGCTTTTCACTTTTCCCCATACATGGAACTACATTCGGGTGTACAAAAAGGCAAAAAATTGGCGTTTTTTTTTCTCTTTACTTTCAACCTCTTTAGTTCCTGTGACCACGTTCGAACTTACGCGACGCCATACTAACACGCCGGTTATATATATGCATGTATTTTTTAATAAATCTACAGTGTAGGTATACTTCCGCAAATATAACGTTGATAATGCTGATGATGACTGATGACGATGATGATCAAGGTGATATGGTATCTTGTTAAAATACAAATTAATGTAGCAATCACGCTCCGTGACGTTACGTAAGCGTGTGCATATAGAAAGGTGACTAACGTAGTAAAACATGATATTTTTGTATTAATGTCAAATAACAATGTGAACAAAAGTTCGAGGAAGTTGGAGTTTGTATCACTGCACAAAAAGAGTCCTGTTTATGTAAAAATGTAAAGTGCTTCTCTGTGTAATAAACGGCACACTACATATACAACGGCAGAAATACACGCGCAGGTGAAGGAGCTTTCGACTTTTGGGATTCAAACCACGATGTGGTAGAAGATTTGCCTACATGTGTTTTTTTTACTTCTATGATCTCGCCGTGAGTTGAGTAGATATTTTATGTATTTGTATGGAAGTCTGTTCTATGCAGTTACTGCTGCTGTGGCGGCTTATGTCAAGGAACTCTTTCCGTCAAAAACATAAAAATTGAAGAAAAAAGAATGGTTTGTCGTTTGTAATTGATATAGGTTTTTCGTCTGTGCATGTTTTTCTTGCTGGTTTACTCTCGATTTTTTGGCAATTTTTGAGTAAAGTAGAGAAAAACCAAACCATTTTAAATAATCATTTCATATGGTGCAATCATGTGTGGAGACGACGACGACGACAACGACGATGACAAATAAAACGTTGAACATGGCATGTGCTTTTATTTAAAAAACAAAATGCCTACGCATATTATGCAAACATTCGTTTTTTTTGTTGTTCTTCAACTTTATTTGACTTACCACAAGAATGCTGAAATCTACAGAAAACAGAACAAAACGAAAGACGATGAGAGAGTATAAAAAAGAATTCGAAAAAGGGCACTTCTTCCGCATTTGTCAATGATGTAAGACAAATCTGAGAATAAGCCAAGTTGAAAAAAAATCACGCCGATTAAAAATGATATTGTCACTTTTGTAAAGCATGTAGAAGCGTAAGCAGTAACTAGTGGCCACAAATTGATAAATTTAATCAAAATTTAATCCTTTACATTTTATGCGTGTTCAGGAGAGAGAGAGAGAGAATCGTTATCAACGTAAAAAAAGGATTAGCTACACCGCACTCGGGAAAAGAATGTAATTGTCTGACGTTTGATAAAAACAAAATTATAATCATTCTACAATAATATAATCACTGCAGAGGGTTTTTTTAAAGCTTGGTGAATTGTTTTCAAGACTCAAGGTCTCTCTCAATCCCCCAAAACACAATTTCCATGATACGTGTATATATTTAGTTTGATTCTATCCATTTGCAGCTATCTTTCGGCCAACACATATACACACTGACGCTGGGGCTGGTATACAAAATATGCAAACAATGCTTTGTTGTTTGTATAGCTCTCTGCGGGGAAAACTCTTTGAAACTGAAGTTGAAATAATGACATTTTTGCAAATCAAATTACAAATTGTGTGGTAGACGTGGAGTAATATGTAATATTAACACTGTGGATCAGTAAAAATGTTTGCACGACTATTATCAGTAATAATAATAATAATATGCATTGCATTAATAACGACTACGATGAGTACATAAATAACAGAACCCAATGTCCACAATGTTGTTGTTGGAGCTGAAAAACAGCATTTTAAACACAAACTCCGACAAGTCGAGCCCGCGTGGACAGACAAAATAGTGATATACAACAGCTTTGGCTAATCAGTCGGGTGCAATAATGACGGTGTGGCTGGCTGACTGGAGTATTTATTGATAATGCCAAGCGATGCCCACCAGAGTCTCAGGGAGAGGCTTACGCGATATGAGGACTCATTTTGGCTGTGGTGTGAATTCATATTAGCATAAAGCAAACCCATATTGCTCTTGTACTTTACAGCTCAGTAGCTTTAGACTGGCAGACTTTGACCTTTTTATTCCGCAGTAAATTGCCGTAAAAATTATCATTTGCTCTGCCTGGCCAAGTTTGACTGTATTAGAAGGAGGGTTTTTTCAAGCCAGTAAAATATTTTTCGCATTATCATCATATCATCAGTCAGGGAAAAGTAAGCTTTGGGCTTTAGTATGCTTGCAATAAATGGTACGATAGGGTACACATCTAGTTACAGTACGAATTTTATTTCACTTGTAGTAAAGTGTAGAAAAAATGTATTTAGGACTTTGGAACCTTTGCTTAGAAAATAGAAGCGGACTTTGGCAAATTTGCAGAACAACAGAAAGCTTTCACGTGCATTGAATTTTAGCTTTTCATTTAAACGAATGACTGCACACGTACACACTCTTCTTTCACCCGCATCACCAGCCTATATACCAGCCAGCCACCACCATAGAACCTGAATGTAGTCAGAAGTCAGTGGGATATGAAATATTATACGAAGTGAATCGTAGTATGGTGGTGTTCGGATAAGTATCGTCTGTTATTTTGCATTTCGCCTTAAGTGACTGCGGGATGGCGTATCAAAAGGGTGTGTTATTTTCGTTGTGCATCGAACAAGACACTATCTTAAAGCTGGGGGACTTGAGAATCATGTGAAAATTGATGGCCCGTTCGACTCATATTGATATTTATATGTAAAAACTTGTATTTTTGAACACTTGAAAACTCCTTTAAAGTGGAAATTGATTACCAACAACAAAGACGGCAATATCTATGCTCGTAAGTGTGCGCTGGTAAAAATATTTTATTACTAATGATTAACATGCGTAATAATTTTCAAACAAAAACTAATTGTTTTTACTCTCCTGGAAAATTTAACTTTTTGTAAATATGCACAGAAGGATTTTCAAAGTTTGAGCTTTTTCCAAAGTACTTTTGAAATCAATCACAGCTTTATGCAAAATAACGGACGTTATGCATATATACATTCGTCTTTATGGGTGGTCATGCTAGCGCCACGTTCACATTTTTCTGCAGTCATCCGATATTTTATTAACTTTAGTTTTGTTTTCAATGATGCCTTTTTCAATGAATCCTTTGTCGTTCATACAAAGGGATTTTATTATGCAGTGGTGGTACTCCATATGCATTTGTGTGTTGGTTGAAACAGTTTTATTTTTCTAAACGCCGTTTCTACTTTTTAAACTCATCATCATCAGAAATGGTTAATATAAAGGAATAAATTAAATACTAATACATATTAAATTAATTTATTGAATCGAAATTGTTAATTTTACTAAATATCCCTAACCAGATGACTAAAAACTGAACTGTAACAACTAGTACAACCACCCCCATATCACAAAGTGCATTTATAGTAATCTTCCTCAAACTTGCACCTTGCAGATTGTGCTAAAATTAAGTTTGAAACCTAAAATCCGGTAACCCATTCGACGCTTTTCGAAATGTCTCAGAAAATACTCGTTTTGAACATTGCATACCTATCCTAATCGTTTCTTTATTTCTACCTCATGAGATCATTATTTTGCACTGTATGTACTTTACAACAGTTTCTATGGCATATTTTAATTGTCATTCCTCTGTGCAACGAAAGTTGGCTGAACCAGCTTTTGAAAATATACCTAGGTATGCATACATCTGGAAAGTACATGTAACCATATTAGTCGTTTCAGTCGTTTGTGGCAATGACGGTGCATGTTACCATTTACCACTCGCACAATCACCTCCCTCCCTGTCGCTCTGACCGACCAAACAGAAAACACACCAATGATGAAGTATAATATTAAAGTAACTCCAATAATCAGCATAATCACTAACAACTTACAACTTAGTGTGTACACTATTGTGCAAAATACGCCAGTACTTGATACAGTGGTAAACAACAAAGTTTCCCGCAGTGCTCGGGTACCTGCTGAGATGTCATCTTCACAGAGGAGTCATGATATGAGTTATAAAATATATTGGATTTTACTCGACAACAAAGAGCATTATAAGCGTCATCGCGCCACCACCTGCATCTCCATCCCCACCAGAGGCAGTGACAGAACGACAACAGCCAAAAACTAAAAAGCAGAAGAAAACAAGAGGTGCAAAATAGCATTTTGTTTGTGTGAGTGAAAGAATGTGTACGCTTTCAGTTACCGCTGTTGCCTCTCCGTGATGGTTCGTGTTTGTAAGCTCTCTGGAATGTTGAAGGTGGTAGTGATGATGATATGAATATGCATGATCGTATTTTCTATCTAATTCTTCTGCTGCTGTTTCTTTCTCTTTTCAAAAATATTACACGCATATATAACTAATCTTCCCATTCTGTTTGCTCATGGAAGAAGAAAGAGGAGAGCCAAGACACAAGAAGTCTTTTCATCTTTTCTTTTCCTCTCTCTCTCCCCCTCTCGCACACACATGCATATCCAAAACTCCATCCCCCTCTCTCGTCTGTGACGAATGGAATGAGTTATGATGGAAAATATACAGTCCGCTATCATATTAATATACCGCAACTTTTACTATACTTTCTGGTGAAACACGGGTATTTGGCTGAAGTATCTACTGTGCACATTATTTCAGTACCTAGTGGAATACGCCATTCTTCATCGCTTCTAGCAAAAAAGCTTATTTGTAGTCACAAAAGTACATTAAATTCATAAATCACAATCTCTCATCCTCCCAAAGGACAACCCGCGTCATGTGACAATAAGGAGTCATAAAACCAAAAAGAGCCAGTACATAAATAAAATAAAAACTAGTTACATCAAGTTTTAAACCTAAAAGCTGAAAGTTGGTTAAACTTCCGCTGTGTATACAAGTTTGACGTGGATTTACGCCTTTTGTGCAGCAGCAGCATCTCCATCTTTATCTCATGTATTATGCTCTGTGTTCACATTATTAAAAAATATTTATCACTCACTCTTGCCACGGAATAAATGAGTGTAAGATGCATAATCAAATAATCACTACAACAGTGCTGTTGCTAGCCGGCTACTGCATTAGGTTTAGGTAGTATAGTAGGCAGACATAAATTCTGCAAACCTAACTAACCTCAATAACAGTTTTCTATCCTAACACCCAAATGAAGAAATGAATTTTGTAAAAAAATAATGTGGATTATTCTGAACCGTTCGAGGTGAAAAACATGGCACTATTTTTAGACTCTCTCGTCTGTTTATTTCCCATAGAGGACCGTACAGCTACACATAAAAGACAAGCGCTTCAAAAAGTGTTGATGTTAAGGGAGATATGAAATAAACATTTCAAGTGATTATATTGTAATTTTAATGATACTAATGTATACATTCTGTAAGTTTACGGATTTTGTGCGGATGTAACGATAAAAATTTCTGAATTTTTCATCCCCTCCAAAACATTGATCAAGATTGTGGCAAAATGAGTAAGACCGCAATTGCAAAAAAAGTCGAGATACGTATACGTACGTGGTTGCGCCTAAATACACACAATAAAGTAAGCAAGAGACAAGGAAAGTCTCGGCCTTACATAATCAGGCTTTGTAAATGTCGTAGCTACGATAAAAGTCCCAGTGAACGTCATCAATGTCTCATGCATGAGCAACTTGTGATTTTCATCAAGGTCTCTCCTTGTCTCCTCAATTGAGAATATTCACTACATAATTTGTAAAGTTTGCATATATATGTATGTATGCCTCACCTGGCATAGTAAATTTGTTTGTGTTGTGAGAGGAGCAAGTAGAGAGAGAACACGGCACAGCAGGAGAAGTGCATCGAAAAAGGCTTGTTACTAATTAAGAGACCCAAGGCTCTTGAATGATATACATTTTTCTTTGTTGCTCTTTTAATAAGAGTGCCTATCCCGTGGATTTAATGTTATGCATCCATATAATGATTATATTATATTATTATGGTATATGTATTATTTTGTTGGCAGTGCTTTTGCTTTGCACACAGTTAGCACAGAACCACTTCAACAGTATTCACTGTTTCTTTGATTATGATAGCATCATCATCATGACGACGACGCTGTTGTCGGTTTGCAGCTTCATATTATAATAATGATTACAGCGTACTATGAGTCACTAATCGTAAAAGAGAGATAGTGTATTATATAACGAAAAAATCGTTATTAACCAAGAGGGGAATATTAAAAGGGGAAGGGTTTCATAAAGTTTCATGTGTACCTTCGTATTTTTTGTGTTCTCCCGTAATGCCATGCATGCATTCTTCTCTTTCTCCCTTTCTTTCTGGTATTACGTACGTAGTATGCCTGCTGCAAGAAGCCAAAAACGGCAAACCTTTTTTTGGTAATCACACGTATCATCAGCAGCATATTATCATCATCAATATCATCCTTTAGATGTTTTCTGGCACATAACCATAACCACAGCCAGTGAGCAACAACAGCAGACAATAGTCTATTTGCTCACCAACGTCTCCTCCGTCTCCCTTGACTTTTTGCACTTCTCTTGTCTTAGCAGCGCAGCAGCAGAGTAAAATTTATTACTATATCATTCCAAAATACAATTTTGCAATATCATTTCGTCTTGCAGACTGTTGCGGTCATATCAAAATGCGAACTAAAAAAATCCGTTTAATTAGCTTTTTTCCGAACGCAGGAATGAGATATGGAATATCAAACAAGTGCACAATATGACGACCTTACTTGTTATAATTATATACTTGTGCTCTCCATTTTGACTATTCAACCTGCCAGAAATAATCAAAATATTGTATACATTCATTGAAAATCACATTTCGGGATTAATACCACTTTATTCCATTATTGCTGCCATTCAATAGCAACCTATAGGCTCTTTTTTATTGCCAACTTTAGAACCGAACAATATGATGAGATAGGTAGATAGAGTGAGGACTGCCATAATTCGTAGCAACCATGCGATGTTTCAAGTGAATAGGTGAAGGTAAAAACGTGTATTGCTGCACTTGTACGGTTGCACGGTAAGTATTTACATAACACACTTATATAAACAGCTATATGTGTATTTAATAATTTCAATAATTCAAATAATAGATATTTATTCTACGGTAATTTGTTCAGCGCTTCTCTCAAGAATAGCCATATTTCAAACCACACTGCAGCAAATAATCATGTTTCTCTCCCTCGCTTGTTAGTTATACATAAGTACAAGAAGAGACGGAGATGGAGAATGTCTAATTATTGCCAATAATTCAACATTCCGACACAAAAAGATTTCGTTGCTTGATTTTGTTTTATCTGATGATGCTAATACGTGACTTTGCAGCATTACTGGATTTTAAATGGGAGATTCGTAACCTCCCCACCAGACTTACTCTCTAATCATCATGTACGGTTTATAATGATGTTGTCGTGCTGTCTATCTGAATATTTAATTTTGTCAAGCCTCCCTTGAGTATCATCTCACCGTTGGATGTTTAAAAGTTTGTATACAAACCACAGCATTCAATACTAACTCTCTTGTCTCCAACTAGTCTGTGATGCAGTGATTTCGGGATACACACCAATTTAAAGGTACCCTAAACCTACATACCGTCAAATACCGCGTATATTATGTGTCCCTACATATATACATATATATACATACATATACATTTAATATCGAATGTAGGTAAAATTCAGTGTATATACATATTTAACAACAATGATTCAATTAAGACAAGGATTATTATATCATCAACGAGAGTACAATTCTATATAAGATGCATCCAAGGTCTTCATCGGCTCTAAATACTATCTGACAGGCTAAATCAGCATTCTTCATTTTCTTTTTGAAAAACGAGTTCTATACAAAATTAATGTTTCCTATGGCAACGATAAAATACATAACTGAATTTCGTCCGCGCTGTGCTACACTTTAAAATACATTGTAAGAAAACGGTTATTTCGCCAGCGTTACTCTTGTTGCCTTTACCACCTCTATTCTCATCATCAGTAAAAAGTATTTTGCCCGACCAAGCAAACAAAAAGCTTTTATTGTGTTGTGTGCATCCCACTGAGCACGTTAGTTCCGCGATAGTGAATAGCTACAAGTTTGCTCTCCTCTCTATATCTCTCTGGTCTCGCTGGTGTGATTGTTTACGAGCCTAACAGATTTTGCTACATATGAATGCATAAAGAATATAATGTAAGTGCAGTTTTGTACTTGAAGAAAAGTGTATCAATCAATGAACCCACTGTTCAGTGTGATGGGTTTGTGTCAGGATAGAGGGAGGGATGCAGAAAATTTGTTATCAGATAAACTGTTGTAGCTGGCTAATAATGATCGCTGCTTATTGGCGTTGCAACCTTGGAGATAAATCGAATCAATGATAAATACATAACAGCAAAAAAAAGCATTGTTACAATATGAAAAAATAACAACGAAACACTCGTCGTGATGAGGCTAGTATATAGGATGCTAGAAAGAATGCATTTATGTCGCGACGCCCTCTTAACAACAGTGGAAGGACAAAACGGAGAAAAGAATGAACAATGCACGAATCAACATTTTCTGTTTTTTTAGTAGCTGCAAAAAATGTAAGGCTAGCGCTGTCACAAAATGACTAATGTGGAAAAGAATGTCACCACTTTGCATTAGTCATACATACCCGCAAATCATATAAGACATGGACCTAGTAGATATATGGGGGGATATTTTTTTCCATCTATATAGCCTTTTACAGGGAAAAAATTGCCAGCCCTAACTGCCGTCTTGTTAAACCCTTTTGTATTTTACTACTATTGCTATTATAACTACTACAACGACGACGACGTGCAACATGTAATGTTGATCTGTTATCTTGGAAGCATCATGTAATAGCTAAATCATCTCGTATCTAGCTCGTTTTCCCTCTTTGCACAGCAGTCCCACGGCCGGGATGGACACGTTGAGAACATAACTCGCGGTAATATAATGAAAATGAATATTCATGCCCATTACAGGCAACACAGAGAGAACTTTTTCAAATGGGCTATTAAAATTTATAAATAGAAAATTTTAGTGTGACTGCCAAATCCAAGTGTTAATTTAAAGTTAATTAAGATATTAATTTTAAGCATGCCATTATTACGCTCATTCGTCACAAATAACATTTCCTCGTTAATATTCACGTGCATTCACGTGCATACAGTTAGAGCAGTCTGTGTTCTTCATGGGTCTCTCCTCTCCCCACACTGCCTCTTTTTGCGGTGGCGTGGCGTGTTTGTGTTCAAGTTAGAAAGAGAGACAGGGAGAGCTTCCTTTTGGCAATTATACTTTATGGGCTTCACCCAAGGCGATAATCCGAGTTCTTGTGTAAAATGCAGTATTATGTATGTCACGAAAATGCGATGATGGTAATATGCATCTAAAAAATGCAGAAGTTGCAGTGGTGACCATGCTTTACGTACCGGATGAGGATTTTCCCCTACAATACCTACTGCTTAAAGCAGAGCTCGACTTAAGCACCACCATTGTACTTTTTTAAAAACATATAAAAGGAATTTGTTCACAGAGACTCTCTTTTAGCAATGGACCACAGACAAAGCAAAAACGAACTTGCCTAATACTCATACACATACGTTTCCTGGCTACGTACATAATATGCACAAGTTTGAGAGGTTTCCATGAGCAGGTGGGTTGGCCTGACAGAGACCTAGCAGAGAATTAAAATCTACGCATGAATATTTTCCGCATCACGTAATCATTTTCCTCTTCAGTTAATTGTAATACAGCTGTGCTAACAACAAGAGCTTCCTACAAATCACAGTATTACGTGAAAATGCTGCTGTGAGTTAACATACCGATTATGAATATGCGTTCACGGAAATTTCAATTAACACGGTTATGAACGTATTTACACCAAATTTTTTGTCGAAATTTTAGTTTTGAATTTAGTTAGGTACATTTTAACTTTTGTGAATTATAAGGTTTGACACCTGCAATTCCTCAAACGCCTAAAAAGCAAGTTTTTGGTTGGCATGACAAGAGCCAAAAAGTCACATAAAGAAACACTACGTGGCTTCTCTGAAAGAAAACTAGTCCTTTATAATAAAAATAACCATGTATGCTCGAATGTATATACCGTCGAAATCTAAGCTGTTATCATGATCGTAAAATGACGATTTTGTCAGTGCATTATAAATCCTAACTTTATGTGACATCATCATTGTACAACGATTCTATGTCATTTTCGTACGTATGATTGTATGAATGGCTGAAAATTCCTGCATTATTATTTATTATCTGCTGCACTTACAAATGTGCTTTTGTTAAGGTTAAGCGATCATACAACAATGTACTGCCTAGAGAGACACTTATTGATCTGATGTAGTATCAGAACCACCTTCTAGAACAGGCTAGACGCAAAGCAGAGTTGCGAATAAAATTTAGCCACCAGCTACCGACTACCATGACATAAGTCTACCAAACAACCACCCATCAACTTTAGTAGAAATCTTTTGCCACATCCACCTCAAAAATATGCCACCAGCCACCTGCTACTAACTACCAATGGACTACCTTGGTGCGGATATAGCACATGAGATGACCACTGACAGGTTCATTTTTGCATATGGTTTACTATTAGTAAAAATTCATACTCTTAATTGCAATTATTATATTAAATTCAAATTGTCTATATTAACTATATTGATTACTGAGGGATTTCAGCCAAATACGATTGACCTAACCAAAAATCAGGAAGTCAATACCCACTAAAAATATTTGTGAAAAATGAAAAATACTTGTTACCAACCACCTGCCGTTTAGCACCAGTTAATAGGGAAAAAATCTACTAACAAAATACTACCAGTTACCAACTGACGAGTGGTTGGTGGTGGTTTTCTTTCTACTACAATAGTTTATGCCGGTGGTTTTCTCATCTCTGTAGTGGAGTAAAATGGTTTTTTATGAAAATAGTTACCATTGTTAGTTTTTCCTTTACTAAACTAGTATTTATAGCAGTACATTCTGCATCAAAGCAATAAATTGTGTGTGAGCGAGATTTTTTTCATGGTCAGTCGTACAATAAAAATGCATAAAAATAAATGTAAAACTCAGAGAGCTGTATTTTTTCTATTACTTTTGTCATACGTACTTAAGAACTACTATACCTCCTTTCATTCAACCTGCAATACGTAATAGCATAATTTCTATCTCATGTAAAAGTTAGACGTGAGACCAGTAATATTTCATACTGTCCCATTAACACAACTGCAGAGATGTGCAAGTATATATATACCATATTACATTTAAATTGTCTTCACCGTCGTCATCATTAGAGTAAACTTTATCAGTTCATCTCTCTACGTGTACTATGGTATACATAAAAAACAGTACACTCGCTGAGTGACCGTTACAATGAGATAATATCACCTCTTGCAATTCCTGTCAGACAAAGCACGACAAAAAAATCTAGAGAGTGTGTCCCTCCAGCAGTCTCTATGACACAAGCTATTCAGAGTGGAGGAGAAAAAACTTACAAAACTTTGTTAATCGACAGGTTATCCAGGGACTACTTTCGTAAGCTGTCTGGAAGGCGTATGTAATATCCTAAATTGAAGATGTGTGTCCGCTGCCGTTGACGAGACGTGGCTTTTCTCTCTTTCCCTGTTTTTCTTCAATATCTTCACGTAATAATATAGAACCAAGTACGAAAGTATCTACACAGTCAGATAAGTTGTTTTCTTAAGCTGTTATTTTGTAGCTAGGACGTGTGTAGTAAGAAGAAAGTAACAAAAAAACTGAGAGAACAAAAGCACACAAGCAACTTTTTCACATTTTTTCTTCTTTTCATGTATTACAATTATTAGTATTAATGCTCCGTTAAAAACCAGAAATTCACTTTGTTACAAAATGGTTTTTTTGGCAGTAGCTACACCATGTTTTCCCTGAGTATAACCCTCACCACCGTAGAAAATTCCTTGTAAACGGTTTTTTTTCTTGCAGCTTTTGGATTATCTACCCTGACTGACAATAATGTAAAGTTACGAATTGGCCGAAACGAAGGGTATGATCCGTAGAGGCACGAAAAAAAGAAGTATTAGAATTCGAAGAGTAGAAAACAGACAGTGCTACAGAAGAACTGTTGCATCACACCGACCGTTGAATATGATTACATTTTTTTCTGCCCTGTGTCTGTTTTTTGCTGGTGCTTCATTTATTTCCCAAGTGTTTCATTATTAAAGTCCAATATATTTTCGTTATCACCAGAGCCACAAGTCAGATAAGTAAAAAATGTAGAAAGAAGGATACTACTAACTGCTAACACTAGCCAGGCATATTGTAATCAACATTGGTGGTGTAGCACAAGTTGTGGGAGCAATATCAGTTTTTTATCAGAGGCTCAAAGTATAGTCAATATTAATATTGTATGAGTATTGCACTGCGTGCCGGTACCTATACAAATGTATATATATTGTTTACTTATATACGGTTCATCCTACTAACACACCATCGCAGGTAATCATTATACGGCAAAAAAAAATATTCGCAACGACAGTTAAACTGAGTTAGAAAAGTAATAAAAGTTATCTTATCAAAACGGCAGTCTTTTCATATCGCGCAGAAAACAAAATCAAACTGAACGCGTATTTAATAAGTTTCGTGTGATACATACACATACACCCGAAGCAATATCTATAAATCAAACGGATGGACGGACGAAATGTAGGTAAAAAAATTGGAAGCTTTTCAACTGTATCATATTATCATTATCATCGTAACAAGAGACTGTCTGCAACACAGTAACTTTTTACGTAATAAATAATGATACAAATGGTCATATGTTCAATGATTTTGAATGCATTGAAATCGACAACGTGAAGTGAAAAACAAAATGTTATAAACAAATACGATATTATTATAATTACAAAAGAGTGAGTGACTACCTCTTTACTTTCCAATAACCAAGCAAACACGTCTGATTTTTTAATGATTTCTCAGGTATTTTTTTCCAATTGAGTGAACTAAACGAACCATATGGTTCTGGCAAGACCTATCAATGTCTACGTACACGGTACGTGCCCATTCAAGCAGGACAGTAATTTAATGAGGTGTGTGGCGTGTAGTAAAATACCTTGGTAATTATCATATTATTACGCCTGTTGTTTGGGGAATGGTGAAGATAAGTTCAAACAATTCAAAATATGATATCTTTTTGGCTTAGCCGTTCCCTCATCACACCGTCATATGAGAGGATCATAAATAACTTACCTGAAAAGCAACCAACTTTATCACACCTCGAAGTATCACTTAAATCAACTGGTAACAAGTCATAATGGCAGGTTCATGAATAACAGCGAGAGAGAGAGATAGAGAGAAAATTAATAGTATTCCCACTACCTAATAATATCCTACTAGTGTGTTGTAATAAAAGTGTAGATTTGATAATACATGACCCAATGAATTTGAAGAGACAAAGCCGACTAACTCATTGGTTGAGAAATTCATGAAGCTGCAAAGTCATTTCATAATTTTCCCCTATAGCCCTTGTATTATACTCCCACAAATCTGTTTTTATACTCATGCCCACGCACCTATGCACACACACTTTATCCACCTTTTTCGATGAAATCTTTTAGCAAATTTTCTTACTGTTACTTTAGTAGTTATATCATTCCTTTTTCATTGCTGAACCGTCTGAACTGAACTCTCTTTGAAAGCTGCTAGCTAGCAGACATGCCGTTGTATCAATCCCTTCACCAGTAAAGAGTTGGTACAGTGCTATGTGGGTTATTGGTAGTCTCCAGAATCAATCAAAGTCACATTTGGAGTGTGACAAGTCACCACTGACAAAGATTGATAATATGTACATAAGTTCGGGTTAAAAGTACCATTGTTACTGCTGGTGGTGATATTTTTGTAGGAAACCATCACAAGTATCTATTGGTAATGATAATGATTGTATTTGCTGATAAAATTTCCCTTCACCAATCTGCATACCTTTTTGATGACGACGAGACGATGATCTTATGTTGCTGATAATGATGATGATAATAATGACAAAATTGAAACCATTGTTGAAAGGAATTTCCCCATCAACTTATTATCTTTTCGTATGGTGTTTCACTTGTAATAAATACAAACTAATTTGCTCGTAGTTGGACGATACTCTTTTTTTGGCAAAGTTGACTGTACTTGAAAAATATAAGGAATTATTCACGGTGTGTGGTGGTAAGACTGTAGGATAAATACTGTCATCGCCATTCCTTTTGCACAGTACGAACATGTAATCAGCCTCAAGTAATAGGTAAGCAAAGTTTGTACATTTTCATTACTGTACAACACAGCTTAGCGCCAAGCACGTATTGGCAATTACAGTTACAAAAAATAAATGGCCAATGACCATGTGTCATTCATCGGATTTGGTTTTTTTAGAACAGTCTCTCCCTCTCGGCTACAAGGATCTAAGAATGATAATATGACGATTTGCGACTGTGGGACGATGAAATGATGATAGAGATGATTCATCCAATTGCATTGTTATTATTAATATGTAGAGACGGAGGCTAAGCGAGTGAGGAATAGTAACCAACAATTATCATCATTACATCGTTATTATCCTCCTCACCCATATACCCACCTGCAACTCTGTAAGGATTAAATTATTGCAATTTTTTCTGTTTTTGCGTTGTCCCGATGGATGGATGGATATTTAAATCCACTTCACAACCAAAATGTTATTAAATCACATCTCTCTGTATTATTATTACTATTTTTAAAGCACCATCAACACGATTGTGCCACAACGTATAATATGCAATGACTATGATGGTGGATGACATAAGATAAATTACAATTGTTTGTAAAAATAGACATGACAAAACGTACTATGACGACGACAATAATAGTAATGATAATGGAAGTGCTTACTCATTAAAAATTAAAATGTACACCGTGTCCTACCCCTATCCTACTTCATTCTTCATTGTTATTGCTAAATTAAATCATTCCTCTTTATCTTGACCATCGCATCACGAAAATAATTATGCAAATCAAAAGATGTAAAAGCTAGAGGTCAAAAAATACTACTCGCGCGGATGTAGCACTTTAATGAGAAACATCATGAGCGTTTTTCAAGAGAGAAAAAGAAAGGGAGATTGAACGACGATTTATGCATCCAAAAAGTAGTCATCGTAATGGTAATCATGAACACGACTGTTTAAATTGCCGCTGGATATAACTATTTAAAAAGCGTTTAACTACATTGAACACAGCAGCAATATAGTGACCACACAGGAAGAGCCACATAAAGTGAAAAAATTAGTAGAATAACATAAAGCAACATGAATCTATGCAAATGCATGCGCCAACCCCTTTTTTGACAAACACTCTCATAATTGCAGTAGTACAAGTGCAGCCACCAGAAATGCTAAAGTTGGCATTGCCAAATTCATGCTTTTACACGTTCATAAACGCCAAAAAATAAAATAATTCATGCCACAAGTAAAATATGCATTACAATATGTATACTATCAACTATTCCTTCGTTTACGCTATATACCTATCTAAAATACCACCATCAAATCCCAAATATGCAAAATACAAATGCGTACATAAGTATTAAATACAGCTCATCATACCGACGGTAGCTCTGAGCTGTGATAAAATTGAATGAAGCTTCAGAGGAACCGCAGATTATTGCCTGTCATGGGAATTACAGCGTTTTATGTACAAATATACGAGCTACATGTAACACTAATACAATACGGAGTATTTTCGTACACGGCAGCCCTGCAAACTCATATAAGAACTCATCCATCCGTTCGTAAATAGACAGAGAAGAGCACACTTATCCCCATTATCGGCATTATCTCGCAGGGCGATAATTAACGTACACGATTTGTTGTGTATGTAATAGTAGTAGTTAGTATTATTAATAATAACAGCTTAGAAATTATTAACATGTCAAAGATAATTGTTCAAGACTAGTAGACATTGAAAGCCCTTTTATGGAATTATAGGTGTTAGGAAGGGGCGTAGGATGATCATTTTGCTACCCATCTACACTACACGCACAAGCATGTCATATGAAATCCACACACTTTATACACTGCATATTATTATTTACGTTCGATGATGACTGGTTAGTAGTTACAGTTACAGTGTACACAGCACGATGACTGACTTGTCTGTGTAAACAACGCCGTCATCATCATTTCTAACGGTCCCCATTTACCAACATGAATTCAGCATAAAAAAATTTAATAGTTTTAAATCTTGTGTGATATATGCTGTCAACTGTAACGACTGCTGTTTTTGTTCATGTCGTTAATCATTAAAAACACCATCCTTCTTCTCCTCCTATTCGTTATTTTTTCCTCTCGTCATTAACACCGTTAAAGGCACAAATATGAGATGTCTACATGTACTTACTATGAGTATTTATACATATATCTATATCATGATGTGTGTATAGTTTCCCAACTTTTTCAACTTCTCTTTTTTTCAGATGACTTGACATCTTCACTAACTAGTTCATCATCGTCGTAAAAGTTACAAAGCAAAACAAAAACAGGCACGCTTTTCATAAAAAGCAAATTATAATTTTGCACATTATTGTCGTACAGAAAAGAGAGAAAAAATGAGAGAGGAAAAGTTCTTCTCAGCCGTGTAGCGTCACTCTGTAGCCTTCTTTTGTTATTTGTCTAGTTGGTATGTAAAGATAGCAGTAGTGGTAGGTAGGGCTGTATTTTTATTACCTGCGTTTTTTGATTTTCACTTTCAAAATAATTTTTCTAAACCGTTTAGTGCGTCTGTGTAAGTAAAAATCCACTTTTAAATCCAGTAAAATACCCTGAAGCAGTGAAAATATTTAAAGACTGTTTGTGAGACTGTGTCCACCAACATACATTATCACATCACCGTGACACAACCCAGTTTTCTCATTTAACCTCAAGCTTCCTATTATCTGCCTCTGTTCAAAAATTCCAACCACCTTATACCCTTGTTATTGTGTAGCATGATATTACACGAAATGCAAGGTACCATCATGCAAAGGGCTGTCCGATCTAAGCGATGCCATCCTTAATGAAACACAAACAAGCGTTACAAGAAAATCACACAAAAGCAGCTTGGGTGATACTTCGTGGACTGACTATCATTCTTCCGAATAGTCCTAATACGAAAATCCTTGACTCATCGTACCGCCGTCATTCTGTCATCATGTTATTATTACAACTTACAAAAAATAATGAGGCGTGTATACCTGCATATATTTGTATATATAGAAGTACCCCTGCAGTAAATTGTGAATGGAGCTCGGTGTAGGTAGGTCGGTCATTCTAAATTCTTACAGAAACAGTCGTTACAAAGTTACGACTGCTGTCAATATCACTTGAACAGGGTACTTGTATGTGTTGTCTGATTTATTTGTGACGAGAATAAAACCTATTTGATGGTAACACTGGTGCCTATTTTTAAGTTGACCTGATCATTTCCATGTGATCATTACACCTATAGAACATGTACTACTTCAATATGTCCGTTTCTTTTTGGTCCCGTGCAGGTAGAGAGCCTACCAGCAATAATCACGTTTGCTCAGTCCCTGCATTTCAATTGATGAAAAAGATGCATAAATATTTAGCTCCGTTTCTGTCTCTTTCTTTCTGTGTCGGTTTCCTTTTCCCTGCATCTTCCGTTCTCGATTGCGGCTGCTTGCTACACGGCTATTGCTGCTGCATGTATTTGTTAGAGAATGAATGCGTAACTTTAGCTCTTCAGTCCAACCACCTTTTATAAAAGTAGGTTTCGTTTGCCGACATAACCAGCAGCAGCAGCAGCAGTCTTAATAAATAGTATATTAAGTGGATAATGAGCGGCATGTGACACGCATAATATTACATTTTCTCTGGGTTCTATTCTATAGCTCTTCCTACTAACATATCTTTCGTATGCGCAATTTAAAAGCTAGCCTTTTTGGAATATATAATCGCACATGTACTCAAATGGAGAGAATTTGATGATGAATATGTAATTGTAGATATAATAATAACATGTGTATTCTCCCATTTTCGGTTCGATTTACATTTCTGCCCACACTCTATATCTAACAGAATTAGCACCAAACACAATTACTTTTCATCACCCTCCCTCATAAATAAATACTGCGTAACTGTTCTCATTGTAATTAACAGGATATGAGCGAACTAGGGAGAGTGCTACTTCACCCAAGTCAGAAATAGAATAGAAAAGAACGAAAACTCAATTGACAAGCAAGTAGGTACGTGTACTTATAAATCACACACGTACATGCATACACCTTCAACTCTCATAAAATGCATTGTGTATAATATTATTACTTGAAAGGTTGCCCATTAGGTTACATTTTTAGGGATCTACATGAAAGAAAGATGAATATAATAATATGCATGGGTACGGCATTACACTTTTGTTGTATGTACCATTTTGCCAATAATATAAATTCAGATACCATTGGCTATGAAAATATTATGGGATGTGTGTTTTCTCAGATAAAAATTTATCACTTGTTCGGATCATTCCGTAATGTACATTCATACAAACTTTTTACGCCGACAGGTAACTTTGTTGCACGGCTGCTTTATTGTGAAAATAAGCTGTAAAGCCGTTTTATCTTCATGAATTATAGCATGTGTGTTCGAATATATAGATATAGGTACTTTAATGTATTATGTTCCTGTTTCTCATGTGCATACCTACCAAATTCATATCATCATCAGACATCGTAAGACCTACACCATCAGTACACGTCATTGTCGTACTTATTGTTAATATATGACACTCCTCTGTATCAGATCGATTCACCAACACAAAATCGAAGCTCTTGTGAAACTCTAACGCCAGTTTACTCTCTTAATAGCAACATTTTTTTTCCCTACTCGATAATTAGACCGGTTAGTAGAAATAGAGTACGAAAACTTTGTAATAGCATTACGTGGACACCAAACAATAAACGGATTGAACGGTAAAATTCCAATACAGACAAACAATACCAATATACATTACAGTACAGCTTTCTATCACCGCTACTGTATTATAATAAAAATAATATATAGGAGCTGCTACACACTGCGTCTATTGACGAACAACCCATATGTACTAAATCACGCACGACGTTGTTATGCCCAGATGGAATATAGCCTCTTTATCGCTGATGCATGACCTCGACGGATTTTTTAAAAACTAGCCTAAAATTTTGCAAGCACAACATAGCATCATTGCATATAGGTCACCACACAACCGAGCGTACTGGACACCGTTAATGTGTTTTGTCCGTAACGGTGCAGCACAATTTGATTATTTGATTTATAGAAACATAATGTATAAATTGTGCATTACACACCTGCATTGGAAGCACTGTTACTGGATGCTTGATTATCGGGATATATAAAACATACAATCGCCTTAATCGCTTTCTTAAGATATTATATGTTGGTATATCAAAAATTCGATCAATACAAATGGATTCTATCGGTGCAATTCTATAACTACCTGTGCACCTTCTGTGAGGTGCGATTACGAATGACGTTGGATTGAGATAAAAATCTGTAGGCATATTATATGATGTGAGCACACGTAAAATTGTTGTATTTTTTAATTTCTAATGGTCTTAGCGTTGTCGTTATGCATACCATCTCATTGAATAATATTTTCGGACTAAAGAAGTACAATGTACAATGGTTGTATGATAGAAATAGAGAGGGAGAGAGAAATGTATGTTATGCAAGCAAGTTATCACTTCTAAAAAGAACAATGGTCAATCAACGGAGTTTTGTTGTGTGGCATTCTTTATTTTAGCATAAAAAATGGGTTTGCAAGTAAATAAAAGCGTTCATTGTCAAGCGGTTACTCTACCTGCCTACTCCACTGTAGTCAGAGAGGAGACGCATAATACCTACCTCTTTTGTAACAATGGACACAACTCTGCTGGTAGGCAACGGCAACAGTTTCCCATTTGTTTTGAGGTTTTATGTTTTTTCCCAGTAGATATATGTATATACGCAGAGCACTACCATACCAACAACAGTAATCAAAACGTGTAATTTTGCATAAGGAGAGCATCATAATGCCACGGTGCATTTTGCATAGGATCGGACATGACGTTGTTTGCGTATTTTTCACAGGAGACCACTTATTTGGCGACTTTTTTAAAAGAGTTGTTGAATGAATGGGACTCATTTCTTGTCATCATAATCATCACAGCATGCTCAACTGTATACAATGAGAAGATTCTCCTGCAAATTACATGCCCTTTATCTACTCTGGTTTCATGCTATCTAACCACTACAATATTAGAGCATGAAACTTTTGCAAAAAATAACATCGCATAAAATCAGAGTGAAATTGTGTGTCCGACTATGTGCGGATACTCAAACGGCGAAGAATCGATTGAATCATCATGGTAATATGTACATACAGTCCACATACCTCGCATGGATATGTTCATCATTCACTTGCTATCATAGTTGTCAATTACTTTTAATAATTACATGCAGCGGTAATAAAAGACAATTCTCTATCCAAACCAACAACAAGTCGTTTTTCACGAAGATAATAAAAATTCGGCAAGTATGAAGGGGCGACGCGACGAGGAGACGGTGTGGAAATAACTTGTCACTTTCAGATTGGTCGGTAAAAAAATGGTGGCGTAACGCTGGCAAAGCAAAGACTATACAATAATTGATCTTATTCAAGAAAATTAGGGAAAAAACAAGCAAGCTCAAACTGTCGTCGTGTTAAGTAAATAAAATAAAGCAATATCATTTTTGCAGCTAATATTATTTTCGAGGTATGCTACTGCATGCGACTACATACAATACAGGTACGACGAAGAAGTGTAGCGTATTAGCATAACAATTTGATAAAGTAAGAAGGGGGTGCAAAAAATAGCCATTTACCGTAGTGTGCCTCGCTCATTCCTCGCATCATCTTTGCAAGTTTCCAAAATTATGACCGTTGGCCGGCGAAGTGTGCTGAAAAGTGGAGAATGTGTGTTGGCGACTCAAATTTTAACGACTTGATGAAGCTTTTTATTTTGTGATTCTTGTGGTGTGTGATGTTACTGCTGAAAAGGAAAATGTGAGGTTTTATAGAGTATTTCGTGCTGGTTTTGCAATCGCTTTTCTTTTTGTGTGCCGAGAATGTTGTTGCTGACCCGACACCGCCACCACTGAGAGGGGAAAAATAACCGTGCTTTGGCCTCAGTACAAAATCCTTTAATACGATCAAGTGTGCACTATTACGCAATATCACTGTACGTAATGAGAAGATGAACAACGCAAGGAACGAACGGGAATACCTGAAAAAAAATCAATTTATATCAGACATACATATATATGTGAACTTAAATCCATAATCATCATCATACTAAAAACGAGTTTTGACGAGTAAACTATTGACTATTAAATAACTTTTGTGCAATAGTAGATAATAACATTATCATCGTACATTAAACCATTACGGTGGCAGTGAAATAGTAGTACGGTGAATATTAGCGATAGTGAACCCAGCAAGGTGGCCTTCAAATATTTTTTCCCCAAAAACAGTAATGTGCATCGGGGTAATATTATTGTGAATACTTTGGAATACGACGACGGCATGTTCATTTAATCACAGAGTGAACCGTCGCCACATCGTCTCAATCTAACAGTACAAGCATGGCCAATTTTTGACGTGTAACAAAATTGGTAATTTTTTTCACGAAATTAATGAAAAAATGAGATAAACAGACCCAAGTTGTAGTTTTTTTCAAGTTTTTCACTCCGGATTAGCAAGGGAAGCATTCCGAGTGCCATCTAAGCCAACCGTCTCGATATATGTACGTATATGCATTGTTAATGAATACACACATGCGAGTAATATGATTCGTCGCATTGAATGCAAAAATTCTTCTAATCACATATCAAAGTATGTTATCTTTACGGGTGACTGTTGAAAGTGCTTTTGTTTATGATATTACTTTGTGAATTAAAATACATTTTCAAGCATTTTTTACCGATTTTTTGTTTCTTAAATAAATAAACAGTATCAATTTGCAATTTTTTAGGGATATCTCATATACGCATAGTAGATCAACTTGCTGCCAGTTTTTTACATGAATCTACACAAGTGCATGTAGGATAACTTGAGAAACTAAATACAAAAAGTCCGTTTTGCAGTAAAAGGGCAACAGAATCTTGATCTACGTTAAGTTCTTAATAAAGTTGCATATATGGTCACGGCTGGCTTAGATGGCAGGTAGAACGTTTCCCTTGTAAGACGTAATAATGCGTGATGGCAAATTAAAAAAATGTCAATTTATTGTTGAATCGTATAAGAGTTGAGGCCGTGCACAGTAATGGCCTTTTGATTACAGGCTATGGTATGGAAACTAAAACAAAATCGTTTGCTTTAAAATTCCGGCAATCAATGAAATCATAAAGGTGTGTGCTTATGTATCTATTTGGTAAAAAGATAATATTATAGCTGACCACATTGATAGGTGTGTAGGGAATTACGCTGTGGTATATGAGATGTATATATGTGGCTTTGACGTACTTTTTGTTATCTTTTCGAAGTAGCGTAATCTTGTATTACGTACCTGATTCGTACCTACATACATCTCCTTTATTACGTGTAGGTGTATTTAATACGACAGTTGTATCGTGTTAGCACTTCTGCCTGTGCAGTTTCCTTTGATCCATTTAAAAAATTTATAATTACTACGGCTGTGTATCAGGAAAACAATATATGTATATATAGATACAGTCAGCGTCAACGCATGCATACAATAATGATATAGATACTCCTAATCAGCTATGACTCAACTGATACCATTTTGAAACGTCTGCTCATTTCTATCCTAATTGGTAAAATAGTAAGGACATGCTGTGTACTTAAATAAATAAACGTGTACACAGAAAAAAACACCATTTCCTCTTTGTCAGTAGTGCATAGCGTTAGCGCATAATATGTTGATTAAACCAGACTTAAAATAGTAGTTCGTCCTTGTCGGAAGCTTGGTAGGAATAAGCGGAAATGAGGGAAAATCTGAACACTAACGGAATGGAATGGTAACGAGTATCAGATAGCTGACGAAATAAGATAGTTGTAATTTTATTGTTATTATTATTACTAGCAACATTATGTGATTCTGCTGCTGCATACTGCTGTTACTTATGTACATATAAATACGACTTTGGCATCACTATCATCATTACTGCCGTTTTCGACGTGTGATTATAATGATAATTTATAGCGTCATAGATACGACGCGACAGCAGTAGGATTATGGGTGTATGTAAAAAGGCCTTCGTTTTTCTACCGCTCAATTAATTAAGTAATTTTTACCCTCATTAAAATTAGCAGTGGCGCCTTTCAACCCGCGTCAATCTGTATTCAATGCAAAACAAGACTTTTAGGAAAAAATTTCTATTTCACTTGCTCTGCTGCCAGCTAGATTCAATAAAAATAATTTGTTTTAAATGAAAATAGACATTTTTTGTCGTTTGTATATAGTTTGCTGAGAGTACTACAAACTACCATACCAGCAGCCGAAACATTGAAACGTGTAAAAAATGAATCAATCAGCCACGCATGAAAGTTATTATAGAGTGGTGATTTTTTGTACAAAAAAGATAATCAATCTTAACTATTTCTATCACCACTTTTCAAAATTAACAATAATTGCACTAACCCAGAGGCAAGAAGACACTATTAACAGTAAAAGGGAAACGACCGCATCGTAATGTTGAAATTTTGGTGGCTGGCTATTGCACTCTTCGTGTGTGTGTGTGTATGTGTCTGGCTAGTTACTTACCATATGCCACCTTGCAAAAATGTAAGTATAATTTTGCTTGCAGGGATTTATTGTTATTAGTAGCAGTTGTAGTGGCACTGGTTTATCTTATCTTTAGACAAAACCTGTATTCTCACATCATACTACGAACATTATATATACTGTAATGTTACTGCTAAGTTGTGTGGCACTAGTGAACGATATCAGATTTAAGAGCTCATCGGTACCACACCACAATGTTATAATGTTACATGCAGCCAAATGGTGCAGCATCAATTACAATATAAACATTTATTTGAAACCACTAACAAACTGAAAATAATCAAGAAAACATAAACCGAATGCATACACCAAATATCACACTTTTATTGTTACATATGCACATGGTTAATTTAATTGTTCTCGTTGTTGCTACCAATACTACTTGTACGCTAAGGACGACCATGATGTTGATGATCTGCAAATTGAAGGCTGCATTTTTACTCCGATTGAATACACTGCAGCCAGCCACTGCTACTACTATCGTTTTCGAAGCGTGTAAAAATCACGTTCATCACATATGAGCATGGAGCATGAAAGCATGCATAATATGTAGTTCAAAAACTACTGCACGCCAGTCAGTGTGACGGCTGACGATAATGGTGGTGTTTTTGTTGTTAGTAGTGGTTTGGAGGGGGAAGGCTTGCAAATTTGAGAAAAGCATCATGAAAGTATTTTCACGAATGAGTTACTACTACTCTACTACTACTAGTATGGTGCTGACTTTGCTCCACTCCTGCCTGCTGTGTGATTGCAATTTCCCAATCTCACAAAAATCTGAAAATTCAATAATTGTTCAAGTTGTAATGAGCAACAAAACGAGCAGTGCACAGCAGTTGCTGTGGTAATCGTTTAAAAATTGATCACTAACGAGCTGTTGTATTTCCATTTCTTCTTTATCTTTCAGCAATTCAAAAATAATAGTAATAAATAAATTCTCTCTAAAAATTTGCATACATTCATGTTCTGTTCCTACCCACTTTAAGAATGCAAATGTACGACAAGACTGCACTTTAAATTAAATTCTTTTTTTGCATTATTATTATTATTATTATTTATATTTACTATTATTACTACTACATACATTTTGTGTGTTCGTAATTGGTGCGCCACGATACAACAACAACGAAACAATAGCAAGATATAATAACTTGTTGTATGCAAAAATAACTCTCGGTTTTTGCACACCCACCTTCTTACACATTCTCATAACTGTGATTATAGCAGCAGTTATATTATTAGATATTCATTTCTTTTCGCTCATGATTATCGTGGTTTCGTAAGCGCATTAAAACAAAACAATCACAATTCTATTGGAATCTTACAATTCATGGTACACAGGAGGATCGTAAAAACGCACTGGTAATAGCACTTAAAATAAAAAATATATTATGTATGCGTGCTCGGTGCAACATTGTTATCAATCATATTATATACCTAGTGGACTAAATAGGGGAAAAAATGTTGCGAATTATGAGTATTAATAACACAAAATAAAAATGACTTCGAATTGCTGGTCATTATCATATTTGATTAGTTTTTTATACATCATTATTACACTACAACAAGAGGAATATGTCGTTGTGTATGTACTAATATCAACTAAATTCAACGCCGCCAATACATTATCCATCCATCCTGGTAACTAACTAACTTAACTTGTGCAACATTTCTTACTGGCTGCTGTGTGTGGTACAAGGTACACGGTGGCGAATTGTAAATGTGTCTGTTTTTGTAGCGGGAGATTAGCACAAGTTGTTTTAATACTTTTTATTGTAATTTGATTACCTAACCGTACAAAACTATCAAACTACCACTACATAATGTTCTGTGCGTAAACAACTATTAACTACTAGAACATACCATTAGTCTTATTACACCAATAAGATTATTATTAAATTATATTAGGATGAATCAACGAAACTTTCTACGAGAAGTAACAAAAATGCATGCATAATCATCCTAAATGATAAGCTCAAACACCACATTTTTTTAACCAACTTCATTTTATATAACTAACTAGGCATGGGATATTTATGTAAGGAAAAAAGAGCATGGATGGGAGTAAGTAGTAATTTAATAGTAAAATTGTAATCATATTCACATGGCGATTAATACTTTTGCACTGACTTGTTGTTCATTTATGATGGCGGCGTTGATGGTGGTGGCAATACGCGGTGGTGGTAAGAAACACAGTAGAATATGCAATGGGGTACTTTTTCATTTTAAAGCAAAGTGTTTACGAGTATGCAATAAGGCGCATTGCCACTTGCCACCACTAAAATCGTTCTAATATCAGGTAATAAGTATATTTATATTTATATTTTACACTACTTTTGGTTATTGAATTTATTACGACATTATGACAAGCATAGAAAATTGATTCGTGAGCAAGTTTACAGCATTATACTACTGTGTGCTGTGGCTGAAGTAGCTGACAGGAAGCAACTGCATCAAGGGATGCGATGCAAGAAAGGTGGTGGTGTGGTAAGGAAGGAAGGAAAAACTTGCATTACTGTGCGCAAGGTCACCTAACAATAAGAGTTTAAGTGTAGGTAGTCGAGTGGAGTGAAGTAGGTATACGTGTAGTAATCCTAAGCCAAGTACAACAGAAAACGAAAAGAAGTTTTGTGTAGATTTTGTTTCGCCAGCTACCAGTAAGTTTTTTTTGTTGTTCAATGATTTTATCACGTTAATTATATACGATTTATTAGGCAAATGTAAGCCAGGAAAGTAAAATTGTAAATGAAAGAAATACTGTAACTTTTGTTACGGGTCAAATGAAAAAATTGTTCCAAATTTACAAAAAATAACTTTCATAAAACTAGTTTTTTTTTAACGAAAAGAAAGGTATTTTTGTAATAAACAATGTTTTATGCGGTCTCAATTACGAGAACTTTTTTTTATAAAAATAGATAACGAGCCACAACCCACAAGCAAATAAGCTGAGGGAGTTTACTAGGCAGAAACGTTACTATACCATGAAAATATTGCTGCGGTGTGCCGTGGTAATGCAAAAAAGAGCAAAAGTTATTTGGGTACTATTGCAATGACGACGATTTGAAATGAACGATACCTCTTCAAATTTAATTGCTCTGATTTATATATTGTTATTATTATTATTTTTGGGGCAAGCTCCACAAACATAAAAAAGTTTATAATGCTTTAGCAATTATAGGTATACCATATTTTCTCAATGCCTACCTACGTATTTATTTTTATGTACAATAGTACGCTCATCAGCGCTGACAATGAAAGGAATTTATAGCAAATTTGTTGGCGGAATAAAATGATGTCACTAATAGACACACAACAATAACAACAGCATCAAGTACACATTGTTATGTATCCCCACGACGACAACGACACAAACACACAGACACGATGATATGGGTCCTCAGTTTTCTATGTCACAACGAACACTCACTTCTTTACACGCACTCGACGTCTTTTCCACTTCTTCTTTTTCGCCATTTAATTCCATACATAGACACACACCCTACCACAAAATGGAAAGGTAAGACGAAAAAATGATGACAACAATTATTGTGGTCAATTGGTTAGTGCATACTCACAGCATGAATGCAAATGCAACACACAAATACGTACGCACATATGTATAGGTACACACTCATCATATAAAAACAAATAAATAAAATAAAAATTCAAGTACACTTACCTAATATGCCACTGAAGTTGAGAAAAGTCCCCTTTTATAACAGTTCATCCAAAGAGTTTGTTTCTTCCAATTTATTATTTTCTTCCTCGTGTTGTTTATAATGATGACACAATATACTTCTACAATAGTAACTGTACTGTTCACTGTTTGTTTATTTTAGCATTTTTCTTGAAAATAATATACTTTTCTACATCAAGTTATAGAACATCATTACTATATCGTCATCGTCATCATCACCATGGTCGTCGTTAGACGGGTTATAAAATCAGAAACGAACGACGAGCGAGGAGTGAAAAAAAATCATGCATGAAAATATTTTATACTTATTTTTCTGCATTCATATGATAATGGCAGACACACTTTTTTCAGTAAAACAACAACAGAATGTACATTAACACGAGAATCAAAGTCAAAACTCAAGACAAGAAGCATTGCACGTATTGCAAAAAACAAGTGTTGTACTTGGTTTTAACTTGCTGTTGTTATACATACTAGAACATTAATACAAGTAGTTGTAGCTTTTTAAAAAGTGTTGGTATTATTATTATTTATTATTATTATTTTTGTATCTTATGATTGGTATTACTGCTAAGGACGACCAAGACATCAAGACCTCGTGAGAAAACTGCAGCAGCGTGGTAGTTTTCATTAATTTCCCACCGGAAAGCCTCTTACGTTATTTCCACAAGAATATTATGTATATGTACTATTGTTTAACAGAGAAGAAAACCACAAAAAAATCGTAGAACAGAGAGAGAGAGAGAGAGATGCTAGCACAATTTCCGGAGTCTTGAGTTTTTTTGTATTTTTATTTTTTCAAAACAGAAAATGCATTAAATAATAATACGCGCGCACAAGGTAGGAGTGGTTGTCTGCCATTACTATATAAAAAGCCTGCGTGATTGGATGAAAAAATTGTTGTTAACAACAACGGTGTCAGTTAATAACCGCTATAAGAAAAAAAAACAACTTTAAAGTTGGTTCGTTCCTTTATGCACTTCTCAGTTAAAGGTTGGGAGTGCAATAGGCTAACATAATCCCGTATCCTTCTGAGTACATAATTTGAAAAGGGAAAAGGAGACGAAATTATATTCCTGTGAGCTATTAATAAAAACGTACACCTGACGACAACAAAGGCACGGTTCTTGTTGCGAAAAAACAATAAAGTTCAACCTTTATGAGTTTCATAATAACAGTGATAGGCGACGGAACAAAGAGAGTAAATGCCACTTTTATTGAAGCGGTAAAAATGATGACTTTTTCATTTATAGTTGTTTCACTTCACTAATTGAGGAATCTATTATTTAAAGACAGAGTGAACAATAATCAAAAATTTGTAGCAAGAATGAATGAGAATGGATGTTTACACCCTTGGTTGGATATTATGGCACTTAATTTTTTTACGACTGTTTGTTTCAAATCTTGTGCGAGATGCACATATTATTTTGTTATACTACATAATATATTCCCTTTTGTATTCTGAATTCTGTGTAAAAGATATTTTCTTTCCAGTTATCAGTTGTCGCGTAAACGACGACGACGATACTGTTTAGCATGCGTGAATAATTGCAGTGGCTGGGTACCCATAAATGTCACGTTGTAACTAACGACGGACACGGAGTGAGTGCCGATATTTAAATATTTTCAACAAACAAACGACCAACGAAAGAGAAGACGATACGACCGATGGTGGTGATGATGATGAGCTATTACCATAATGCAATTTACTTTTTATTTTTTTACTACTATCACTGTGTACATTGTCAGGGATTCTCCAGGCAGTTCACTACAGAATTATGCGGAGTTGCATGGCAAATACTTATACATGGCCTGTAGCAAAAAAAAATTACAATATTTTCCTTTGCTCCTTCTCTGTTGCTGTAGTGTCGTCGGCCAAAGCGTATAATATATATCAATCAAGTAGTAGTATTCACCAGAAAGAGCACTATCGTGTACATCAATTTTACATGGGTTCACCATTAACGTTTCCGAATAAGTACAGAGACTAATCCAATAAAAGATTTGATCTTATTGTAAGAATAGTATAGAATGATGTCGTCTTCTTGATTTTTTTTTCTCAGTTTGAGCATCAACTGTCATCAAGATATGTGTTGGGTGAGTGACCACAATATTAACAAAGTAAGTACCACCACTACTTACTCATGTTGCCGTAAACAATCAAGAGGGGAAAGAAAAATATATGGTGGGTAGGTAGGTAGTACACGTAGAATAAAGTACAAATTACGATTTTTTACCGTCCCAATATATAATACCACTATTGAATTGCAAATTTGAATTATAAAATGATGTCCAATGGACACACAGTAACGAGGATGATGCGGAGAAAATTAACATACAAAGTATGAAATCCTCTTTTCTTCCATAAAAGCTGAGAATTACTCCTTCCGTCTGAACGCGCACTCGAGGAGAATAAAAGGATTTTTTTTTCTCGGAGAGACGAAACAGTGGTTCAAGCAGCTTGTTGTTGTTGTTTATTGCGAGTAAACCAGGCTATTTCTATTACAAATACTATGTGGTTGTTGTGGTAGTTGTTGTAGTAGTGGTGATGTTGGTTAGTATTTGTTGTAGGGAGTTCTTCTCCATAATAATTATCATGATAACAATATTACCTATCACGGCAGCAGTAAGAGTAGAAGATGAACAAGTCGTTTTTTAATAATTAACACTTTTTCTCCCATTTGTTGCTTTACTTACTTGGGTAGGTATAGTTATACTAGCAATAGTAGGTCGTCGTATGGACACACATTACTCACACTGACTAAATTCACGAGATGTGGGGGTTTTAGTTTGCTTACGACGGGAGAGGTACAATGATGAATACACACACTTATCATCCGCACACATGAAATAAGTACATAAACAAGGAATGTCCAACCATGAATACCAAAACAACGTCGGCCAGTTTTTTTTCTTTCTGGTCTGCTTATTTTATGCCAGCAAGTTCACCTTCTTCCTAAAGATGGGTATTAGAGATGTTACATTAATAATAATAATAATAATAATGGTGATAATAAGCTCAAGTTGTTGGTGCTGATGAGATAGTCACGTAATCCATTTTTTTATGAATTCACTTATTCCAAATTGACAACTTGAACAAAGAAAACAGAAAATGGGTTCAACTTGGCTGGAATGACAATGATGACACGATGATTTTTTTGTGAAGGATGCTTATATTTTAAAAGTTGTTCACAGGTAGAATACTTTACAATTAGTAAAATCCGATATAAAATTTGACAATTCACAAGTGTTAAGTCAATGCGTATTGCTGCTGTTGCTATCAAGTGACGCTTACTAACTGAAGACAGTCCATACACTATAGCACTAGCACGAATGGTTCGGCAGGAAAGAGCTTGACCAAAAGGTATCAATAAACTTGGGGGGATGTATAGGAATACCTTGGAGGTGGTTATGATCATATAACAATATACATAACTTAAATTACCAACTGATGCTGAAAAAATGCTCTCACGTCTGTTGTACAGTGTGGGGAGCAACAATCAACTAGTGGTCGGTCGGTTGGCTGTAGTAATGCAACAAAACTCACTTGTTCCCTCACCATCATCACCAGCATAGCATTTACCTATGTTCGCCACAATAATCATTATATTATGTACTTGAATCCTTTTTTTCTCAAAAGGCAACAATGCTGTGTACACAGTGCATCTAGCCGAAGCACGATATCCCAGAGAACAGCCACACGACGGCTCGGTAAACCTGTGGGAGCCTACTTATTTATGTTAGTATATCCATCTATTTGCTGCGCGTATTGTGTTTGCTGGCACGTAAATACTCTGCACATATTGTAAGTAGGTACGCGTGAATTGGGTTCATCAGAGCTTAGAGATACTCAGGTAAAATGGCATACAACAACAACAACCAACTTCTGGTACAAAGTATCATGCAAAATACACAGTCAAATTGTTATCACTGCTGTTACAACGACACACACAGAGACAGAGAGAGTAATTTTCGCATTTTGTCTTAGAGGATTCCCGGATTCCCCATTGTTGCCTTATTTAATTTCAGCCTTTAACACGCAGAGATGTCAACTATGCAGAAGGAAACGGAGAGAGAGAGAGAGAGAGAGAAGAGCATGTGCATCCTGTATGTATGAAGTATAAACGCGTGCATTGTTGCTGAACTTTTTATCAAAAAAGAAGACGACTTACAATACAATTGATATCATTCTAACTTTGCATACTGACTGCTGTGATTGCGACTATTTATCTGACATTAGTGATCAAGATAGAGAGGAGGAATAATATTGTGCTTGATAACGTGTATGTGCTACGTATTAAACTATGTTTGCAGCAGGTATGTATGTATATTTTACATATCATCATAAGCTTCCACAATTCACACAATTCTATTATTCTCTTCTCCCTTTGCTAAAGTGTAATGCTGCATCACACATGAAGCAGTAACACACACACAAAGTCATCATCATCACTGGTTGATGTCATATCAATAGGAGGAATGAAAACGGGAAAACTGAATAGCTGTAGTTGAGGGGATGAATATTGCAAGTGAGCTAGCACATTCCTGCAATTTGAAACTTGCTGCACCTGCCGCCTGCCTGAGAAACAAACGTCCATACCGTGTTTCATACCCTGTCTCCTTGTGTAGAGGGGTATAGGTATAAACAAATATAAAAACGTGTTTTCCCTTATATAGCCCATATTTATATACATATTGACAAAAGCTGTCCGTCAACATTGAAAAACCATCGCATGTGTGAATAATATGTATATTATGGCGGTGATACGACGCTTGACTATGTGGCTGATTGAAGCCAGTGAAACCTGTGGATTGTGTTGTGAGACAACGATGGGGATGATTGGATGATGTTGATGATTTCTAGAGTATGATATAAACAACGTAGGGGACAGGGAAAAAGCGCTGCACAAAAATCCTCTGCTCCATTACTGTGAGAGTGTTGATGTATTTTATCATAAACATCATCGTATACGTAAGTACGTAGTCTCCCAGCAAATGACGAAGCGAACAGATTCCGAAAGCTTCTCTCCCATGAGCATCATCGCCAACGAAAAAGCAGGCAGGTTCATAATATGAAAATCCCTGAGCTATTTTACCTGGCTTAATGTTCACTCTGACTCTTGTACATTGTTGGCAAGCCAGCATCATACAGAATACAGCAACAATACGTATACCTACACAACTACATGTATGTACTCTGTTTGATAACCACACAACCAAAAGCTCTAACTCTTTTTACAAGTGAGCAATCCAAACAGTGTACTTTTCGTACTACATTGTCTGGCAGGAAAACTTGCTCTAACTTTAACATTGCTTACTCACACTCAGCCAGTACAGGTGATGGTAATAATAATAATAGAAATATTTACTGCATACTTGCATGAAAAAGAATACAAAAGAGAATAGATTTGAATGCTTGAGCCTCAATCTTCCTCGTTGGTATATAAGTAGGTAAACTAATATAAAGGTATGCAGTATTAAATATCCATATAATACAGCCAGATGAGAGGATAGGTTTGTCTTTCTAACAGAAATTAGAAAAACCCTAACTTCTCTCTCACCAACCACTTTTGCTGTTTAAAAGATCATCTACACCAACCATAAACCAGATTATTCTGTTGAGTCAGGCTGCTGGTAAGTAATAAAAATGCCCGAATCATCAAGTCTGCTTCTTTGAGGAGAAGGGACGCTGAAAAGGTATTTTATTCGTTTTTTTTAAAGAAAAGGTACTTTTTGGCGTAAATTATTAAGCGTATTGCATTAGCACTCACTCCACTCACTACTACTCCCTTCTTGTACTTGGTGTAAATCCTAAATAATAGCGTGCACCATTCTGATGATGACAGCAACGAAGGTAAGCTGGTTCGTCATAATAGTCACTAGGGCTGAAATGTAGCACTATTGCACTTTGGCATGTTTTTTTGTTAAAAAAGAGGCTCCTTGCTGCTTAACCCAGTATTGCAATTGCAGCAGCAGCAGCTCCTTTAAGCTTCTCTGTCACTCTCTAGCTCTCCGCTTTTTCGACGGTGTACGGCTGCATCTTCAACAAAGGAGAATTTTCGCTGCTGCACCTTTTCCGCTGCAATTTTACATTGTGCTAACTGCATTGCATTGTAGGAGGAGAGACTGGCTATATATCCATCTGTCACCGACAATGCCCATAGTATTGATGTTGAACAGCTCTTTTACTGTTTCTCTCCACATATATTTCTCTCTCCATTCATGCATACCTGCTGTTTAAGACGATGATGAAATATGCTAACATTAAACTGTTGTTGATTGGCTACAATTGAATATTATACCTGTAGATGTATTGTGCTACGTGCTAGCAATATATATCTGCAAAGAGAATCAAGGATGAAGATGAAAGAAGCGCTTTGATTGTGTGTCTTCGTTCACGGCGAAAAATAAAATGACGTGAATGATGACCGTTCTCCTTGGCAGGCTTTATTCCTTGTTGTCAGCAATGTTCACAGTTCAGTCTCGGATAGTATACGGACCACACTATATTGCAGTTCTAACAAATAGCCCGTTGAAACTGAATGAATCTCCAAACACATGCAAAAGTGTAGGTTATTTTAAAGCAGTGAGAGAGAAAGACGAAAGACCCATGTGGCCAAATAGTTTTTAAAAATATTCAAGCCATGCAGCTCAGATAACTGCATATTTTTATTCTATTATTCTATGTGGTAGAATTGTAATGGCAAAACAGAAGTGGCTCACCTTCGTGCGTTTAGCAGGAAAGGAAAAATACAATTTAAATATGAAACATTCGAATAAGTGTTTGTAATTACGATGACAAACATAATCTTTTCAAGGCGTCGATCATCTTCCTCATCTTTCTTATTATCATTCGCAAACACAATGCACACATGGGTAAAAGATAAAACTGCCCATGAACATCATTGTCATGGTGTCAGTATTAATGTGCGTACACGAACTTTTCTAGTCTTTTCGGTTGATCGCACTTTACAACTTTCATGGTCCCGTTGGAATTTCTTAGAATATAGCAGTATTGGAGGTAGTGACGATGATGGCAATGTTTGTGTTGCTGGGTTAGTATCCTGTTGCCAGTTTTTCTTCAAAGCAGTGTAGTATTTACTTTTTGTCATGCTCCTAACTCCCAACCCATGTATGGTGTACCAATCAGCACAGTGGGTGCCGTCGTGCATAATGAGTTGCAATTGGTGAATCAATTTTGATTTTTCCAGGGAGCGTTGTAAGAATGAAGAATAAGCTGAATTAAATTGAAGTCCTCTACTGCTCCCTACAACTATATCTTTGTTAGTGTTTCTTGGGCTTACTGCTATTTTGTGTTTGTTGGATTTTCCAACGTTTTATGCGCTAGGTGCGGTGATTGACGTAAAATGACCTGGTTTATGTACAATGCAGTTTCCAAGTACGAGTTTTTCATGTGAAATCTGCCAAAATGATGCATCTCCTCTCCATCTGATTTAAATTGAAATCGTAATGTTTTTTAGTTTACGTTTACCTAACTTGTAGGACAATGTTCGGCTGCTAATGATAGCTTCTTCACGTAATGTTAATTTTGTAGCCGTACTACTACTAACCTGTAGTAAAAGGAAGAAAAGGATGTCATTAACACAATGAATATAATGCTTGCTGATTCTCCGCGTCACTCTGCGCTAAGACTAGGGATGATATACCATGATTATATAATAATTTTCTGTCGATGCTTAATACACAAAAAAATTCAACTATTATGATGCGTTTGCCCATAGCAACTATTAATGTGGTAAATCTAATTGTTAGTCAATTAATCGTGGTAAATCCTGGTGAATTGTTTATACATTTTTAAATTTCTGTCTGCGGCATGTGTAAAAAATGACAAATAATTTATGAAGTGTACAAAAACAAAAATATTCGTTAGTTGTTCGAAACCGGAAGACTAGTCTGGAGAAAGCTAAATCTTCTTTATTTACGCTAAGGCGTATATCATTTTCCTCGGCGTGTCGTGGCCGTACCTCATAGCTTGTACTTGTTTCCTACACATATACATTGTCTACCAAACTGTTAGCACTACTCTTCCTTTACATCAGCCGTTGTGGACTTCCTAGACTCCTGTATAGCTATAGTTTTATCTTTCCTGGCTACCTGTCTCCTGGCCTACCTAAATAACTCTGTCCTTGACATCCGTTTGAGACGGAATTTTTGCCAATTGATTTCCAAATAAGTATTCCGCCGTGTCGTATTTCTATAAATTAGAAAGTTTTATTTTAGCTCGAATTTATCCTCCATCATCATTATATGAACTTTAGACTTTAGTATATTCAGGTCACCTGTATAATTATATGGCTTTAATAAAAATAAAAATATAAATACAATTGAATGGTTAGAACTATATGGACATTTTTATGAGCTATGACCACTAGTTATATAACCGTTTGAAAGCGCGTCGTATCTTTCATCCAATATATTACATTGAAATTAAAACAGCACAGTAACCGTCAGAAAAAGGTCCACGGGTTCTACTTTTAGCACTACTACTGTCATCCCTAATTTACAGGAATACACAAACAATTAAATGTAACATATCAAATTTTATTCATTGTGGATACATGAGCTTGGGGAATCTTATTTCGATCGGGTGTGTCGACATGCATGTCTGAATATCGGTAGCTATAATGTGTGTTTTATGTTGGGCACGCTACTTTTTTGTTACCAGCAAGCCACCAAGAAAGAGATGGGGAAATAAGAGAATAAATTCCTTAGGTATGTAACTCTGCACATTATCATTTTGCTTTAATATTTTTTTGACTTATTAAAACCTATACGATTCCTGTTCGTATTTCTGCTTCTATGAGTACGTGGTGGCCATTAGTGAACAGGAGAATACGGTTAAAAGCGGTTTTGTCAGAGTTGAATGTAATCCGTCTTACAACGGCAACAATGACTCTAAACGAACCCACCATCGTCATGATCATCGTCATCAGCAGCAGTAAGCAGTATTAGTAGTCCACAAACATGTTGTATGGCAGATCGGAGGAATGTAGGAGCTCAGGAGTTGGGATGTTCAGTACATTGTTCTTTTAAAAGTCTCTCCCTTCTCGTCCTTCTCTCTTCATCATTCCTCATCATCATTCTTTCCAACAAGTTTCTGCGGACGGACATACAAGATGATGTACAATAATTATGACTGCTTTGTCTTGTACAAAAAATGATGCTGACTACAATACTAATACCAAGAGAAGCATTAACGTATTATGCATTATTGTACTCTTAAGAATTAGCATAACAACAACACTTGAAATCACAACAGCAGTGAAAATAGTGTATGTGTAACTGAACAACAAGTCACAGTAGAACAGTTCTGTCGGCGTAAGTAACTCTGGTGGATCTTCTTTTTCGACAATCTTTGTCGCTTACACCACATCACCAGCACCGTCCGTAGTAATTTGTAATTTTTTTTTGCCAACTTTGGTTTCCATTGCGTTATTCTCTGTGTGCATCAAATTATGATTGTCATTATCATAACTTTCTTGCAATGTTACGTTTACGTTGATATGGTGTGTTTGCATGCGAGCTTGCGCTTGCTGGTGAGTGTTGGTGATGATGATAATACTAGAGAGAGGCTCATGATGACGCTGATGATGTTGATGCGATACTGTTTCACACTAACAGTCTGGGGTCTCGTGAATTTGGATGCGTTTTCAGAGAGAGGCATCTTCGCAACGCTGTAAGTATAACCGTTCTTGGCAAGGGAGGCAGACAAGTAAGAAGATACGATTTTCTCATAAAATTCAAAACGAACAAAAAACTTTGCGTGCTTTCTTGTACGGTTAGACAGACACTCTGTACTGTATGATGGTTCTACTCTACATAATTCATCAGCGGCTGACAAGCTCACATATCATGTGTGGCGTGGCGTGGATATATGAAGATGCCAACCAACAACTATAAGTTATATTTCTCTAAGAACTTACTGTAATTTAAGCTCTACTATTGATTTTTGCCCACTTCTGTGCAAATAAGTAGCACGAAAATTAATAAGTTTGCGCTGCATGGAATTTCCATCGCACTCCTGAGAATTGTACCGTCTCTCTACAGGTACAGAATTACTAACACTGCCCTTGGCACTTCAGATTTCCTGGTAATAGAATCATCAAAATCTAGAGTAGGAAGGTTTTGAAATAAGGCAATGGTGGTTTACCCCTTGGGGGTTATGAGCTGCGTCGCTGTTAGCATAAAAATTGGTTACCTTATTCATTTAATGATGCCAGCATTTCCGTTGACTTCAAAAGACTGGATAGGTTGAAATTGCCATACACCACTGACGTTGTAGCGATGGTATTGGTTCTGAACTGAAGTTGGGGCATACAGATAAACGGATAGAAAAGACTGCAGCACGTTGCTGCTTCTCATGAGTTTAAAAATACATTATTTTGTATCGATGGGTGTGGGTACATATCTGTTTAGTAGACAAACCAACGGACATCTAAGGCATGCAGTTTGAGTTATGTAAAGGGAGGCTTTTGTGGCTCTAATTGGAAAACTTTCAATTGTGACGGACGTTCAGCGTGAATGAGAAAATAGTTGTTAATAAATCATTACAAAATTCGGTAAATATGAGGGATCACAGAGAAATTTGTGATGTTTGTCACGAATGGAGACGAAATAAGTCTAATTTTAAGCTTTACCTCAATCGCCTCTGTTCTTTCACTCCTGGAAGCTTCACTAGTCGAATATACAGTTAATGACGTGAGTGCGGCGCTTAGCTAGAGCGGACAACAAGAATTGAACAATAATTAGCCCAAATCTGGAAGACATTGTAGGCTGAACCATGTCGACATGCACTCGAGACGGCTATACGGGCTATTATATTAATTTGATAGAAATACACTTTTCAACATCATCGCTGCCCGATGTTCAACATCGCAAATATATTTCTTTTTAAAATATTAGGAAAGAAATTTGGTTAGATGCAGATGGACGATGATTTGAAAAAAAAACTTATGAGTAACGAAATGTCAGTACCTCTTTCGGCATTCGTATTAAACCACTGGGGATTTCTATTAAGGTGAAGTTAACAATTCCAGTTGCATGTTAGCTGCTTGTTGTCTCTGCAGGCATACTAGAAAGAAGGAAAAAAATCATAGGCTGTGAGAGTAAGAAAATCGTCTCTGCAGAAGTAAAATTGATTCAAACATAATACCTGGTTGATGGCTATATGCATTTATCTTCCTCATTACAAGTTCATAGGAAACCTCGACCCGATCCCATCATAATTATATCATATCTCTGATGAGTTCTACAGGGCTGCTGGTTGAAGTTTCTCTATAGAATATCCAACAGGAGAAAAGTTTTCCAAATCCCAAAATTCAAAGTTGGGAAAAAGTTGTCTGAGCTTCCATAATTAAGCTCTGTTACGTATTCTAGACATTTGCCACATATGAATATTATTACTTCATTTTTTATGTTTCCCTGCAATTCTACCATCATGTTGACTTTGGCTTCAGGAAAGATTTGACTCGATTTTATTTAAGACTTCTAGTTAAGATGGGCAACACGACGTACAAACTTTACACACGATGATATGTAACAGTTTTATATATTATCTGAATTCATGCTTGTCTGATTATTATTCTGAGGGCATATTGAAGTCATCCTCGTCCTTACCGTCTGTCCTGTGATAATAACACGGTGGAATGAATTTTAAATGGGACCCTCGCCACATTTGACATTAAAAATTCTTTATGAGTTGAATAGTAATAAGATTGTGTTTGTCTAAATCGATAGAACAATAACATTCATTATTATTATTACCATACCACTACTCCTACTACTAATGCTGTTGCTACCATTAGATTCAATTTAATCTCAGTCTGCTCCGCTCCTCTCGACCGGTCTCACACTCACAGAATGCTAAACTAGCTGAGTCTTTACCACACGCACACCACAGCAGTAAGAGTGGAGCAAAAAAAGACATCATTGATGCTCGATTCAAGTCCTTCATCAATTTCAGTTTATGTAAACGTATATGCCTATATACGAAGGGAAATAATGTGGTTGATGTTTTCAGTGCCGATCATAATCACTGTGATAGTAATTTAGCAAACCCTGTGAGCTTACGTCCAAAATACAGACTGCTTCATCAATATTTTGATTTACGTTGACAGGCTAGCTCGCTGCTTCTGTTGTGGCGACAGCGCCGTAACAGGTCAAATCTTATTTTGATCCCTATATGCACCATGTGCATGAATGCATGATGCATACACGCTAAACATTTGATTTCTATTGTTTCATCATTAACAATATTTATCACGTCATCATCAACAAAATCATCTACTTTCGTTAGTTGATTTGTTTCCATAATATTATGCACAAGTTACTTTCACATTTTTAGAATTTATTATAACAACTTTGTTGTTCATGCTCGTCGTCTGAGCCTGCATCACAACAACCACCACTTCGTCAAAATTTTCTCGTGTGGTATGCGTAAAAACAGGTGCATACCTACACGTGGTGGGTGCTATCAGTGCACACACACATGTTATATTTTTGAGTGTATATTAAAGCACGAATGAAAGGGAGGAAAGGGAGGAGATTTAATCAGTGCTAATATTTTGGTAGAGATACGTTTTTGTTATTTTAATGATTACTGCTTGTTTTACAAAACTCTTTATGTGTACGTAAATATTGTATTGACAGGAACGCAGTCATAAATGATTCGTTAATTTTTAAAACACTGTTGTAAAGATGTTGATTGTTCAAAGCAATTGTGTATATCGCGGTTTTTTTCAGAGAGAAAATTAAAAAATACATACCAATTGCAGCCTTGCAAATTTGGATATTTTACTGCAGTAATTTTTATACAACCGGTAAAGATAATAGTGATTATATGCGCTTGCTGGCAATAACAGGGAAAGAAAGACTAAAGTGATAATGATAATATACAAAAAAGATGATGTATAATTGGTGAAAAAGTTGTGTGTACCACAGCTGTACTATGTAAAATTGCTTTACTTCTTGGGCACAACACACACTTTATCTTCTCCTACCGCGGAGTTGCAGTTTATTGTTCTTATTCTAATTCTTCGCTTATTGTTGTTGGTGCATCTGGGCGGCTTCATGACGCACACGTGTGCGAAAAAACAGAAAGATGAAAGATTGTCTATTTAACTACTACCTTCTCAGCTAATCCTTACAAATCATATGTAGATTTTATAAATTTGTGTATGGTCATGCATGTATTATTGCCGTAGTAAATATCGTCTGACTGAACCTTTTCATTACCTTTATTTGTCAGGAGACTCACAATCAGCGGAGGGGCCTTTTGAAAATACATTTTTACTCAAATTTATCATTATTTGTTTGTTTACTAACATTAACAACACCTAAACAAGAAATCTACACAAATGCAATTTCGTGTTTAGAAGTCAGACGTAGCGAGTTTGTGTTTATGGGGATTATGTGGAAAATAGCGATCAGTCTACTCTGGCGATCATCCTTCGTAATCCTATTCATAAAAATAAAACAATGGGAAGGGTCGGATTATAAAATGTAAGTAAAAACGGTTCTCCGTCCATTGTGTCCTTGATCAATCAAGTGTGCCATTTATCGATCATCACTTTTCATGCAGAAAATATCTTGAGTGAGCAGATGCATATTATATTAACACATACGTACGTACTTTGAAAAAAACTGGAATGGTGATACTTATGCAGAGAATGAAAATAAAAGGAAATAAACTAAATCAAAATGTAAATTCTTGACTTTTGTTTTTAGGTTGGTAATTTTCCAAGTGATGCAGATACAATATTGCTTTAAAACATTTTATTAAGCTCATTGTGAGCTTTCGAATGGTATATGAATCAGCCACATACCGAGGTGTAATGGTTAAGTACATTTGCAGCATTTTAGTTGGCTCATGCCCCAGGCAGTTTTGGTAAGTTATTGGTCAATGTTCACCAACATATTTTTTCTTTCAACTTTCTTATTCCATTTTTCACGTGGATTCCGAATCTACTTTCCTTTTCTTTTTAAACATTTTCCTTTCCTTTTTATTTAAATTTTTCTCTTCTTTCTTTTTGTTTCCATTTTTTCTTTACTTTTTCCAATATGCGGGTGTACATTGACTTTGTAACCGACCCAACGCTGCTTTCCGGCCATTAGTAGTGATGCCATGTATGTCGATTTAGACGACGGGGAGGGACAGGGAGGTGAGACAACACAGCCAATGAAGGAACAGGCATCCAATGATGCCAGTTGCAAGTTTGCCGAGGATGATTCTGTTCCTGAGGCACCAGTAGGGCAAAAGGTCCGTGTTTAGAAAAAGTCCTTACATGGGATGCAACGCCGTGTGGAATTTTACCAAAATTTTTATATAGAGCTACGGTGAATGCGGAGGAGGACAAGTTTAACAAGCGGAGGCTTGTTTGTCAGCGGGCTCCACCTCACCATATGCGAGTTTCTTTAAACACGTCCAACATTTTAGGGGGTCTAAACCCCCCGTGTTCCCGTTTCGACCCTCAAGGAAGCTTCGCTTCTAAGAGGTGAGAGCTGGGTGTATATTTGTATGTTTGTATGTTTGTATCAATGTATATAATAGGTTAGGGTGTATATATTTGGTTAGGGTGTATATATATTTGACAAGGGTCCTGGAAGGGTTCCAGGCCCCACCTGCAAGGACATGGTTTCAGCCTTCTCGCTGCTTCTGGCGTGAGTAGGTTTCTTTAAAATAACCGAAACTAATGGCAACCGGTGGGGATTAAAAACCTGGATACTGGAAAAAGGTCACTTAGATAACGGTTAAATTTAGACATCAAAAAGGGGATTTTTAAGATAAAGTTGGGGTTTGTTGTGGTCAAACACGTTTAAAATAGACTAATCCACACGAGTGCAAAGGAATTAAAATTTACTAAACGTTTGGTGCAGTTATGGCAGCGGGGTAAGTTGAAATGTCAAGATATTTTTAAACGGGTTATTGAATAGCTTTGTGGCGGGTGCGATCGGATTATTTTTAGCTAATTTAGCAAGCATGCCATATCAATTTACGTAACTTTAATACTTAATAATATATGAACTTGGGGTAATATGAACTATAAGATAATTTATAAATGGGCTGTTGAAACTTGCTGTAAAGAATATGACTAATGTTCTATATATAAGTTATATACTTGTGCCAAAACACATTTACGTAGCGTGAAGCGTTAAAGAGATATGCCAATGGGGCAATGTGAGAATTTTAAAAGACAGACAGACGGACAACCATATAATACGTACTTTGTTACCGCTATTAGAGCTTAATAAAACGGCGTAGCCATGTGGCGATTTTGTTAGGTAACGGTTAAATTTAGACATCAAAAAAAAATTTTAAGATTAAGTTGGGGTTTGTTGTGGTCAAACATGGTTTGACCACGTTGACAGGTGTACAAAAGGAGTGGTGTCAGTGTGACATTTGCAAAGTTATGGCACTGGGGTAATTAAAGACTTGGGGTTATGAGTACTTGGGTTAATAATTAACTTTGTAAATGGGTTGATCTGATTTATTTTAAGAAATACTACTCGTGCACCAAAGAGCCCTGACGTAGCTTTAAAAGTTTTAAAGTTACGATGTATGGGGCAAGGTGAGACTTCGATATTTGGTAAACGGGCTAACTTGTAAATCTGAAACTGCTTCGTTCGGGTTTAATTTACAGAATTGTGCAAGTATGCCAAAGCAGATATGAATTCTTTACAGCGTTTAAAAATTATGCTCATGGGGCAACTTTGTTTATCAAATATGATATGCAAATATGCAACGCGTGTTGTTAAAAGGCAAAAGATGAATAATATGCTATATATTGTGCCGCTCATAAGGTGTATGCAATAATAAAAGAACCAAATAAAAATAAAAGTTGAGTTTTAGCGTTTATTTAAGGTATAAACAAAAATATATATAACATTATACAAAATGTGTTACAAAGACTAATAATGATTACAAAAGTTTAAAAAGTACAAATATTACAATATATGCCTAACCGGAAACAGGATTTTATCACAAAAAATTAATCTGTCGTTAACTCTAAACCACCAACACTAAACTTTTTAAAACACACTAACTCTATGTACGTTGGAGCCGGATCAGGGTTTGACGATCCGTCAGGCCCTTGGCGTGGAGTTTCGGGATGTTGTTGCCTTCCAAATGTTGGCAAGTCGTCAAGCCTAACGCGCTTGACCCGTTCAAATACTCGGCCGCCGGTGTTGTTTTTTGTTTCTCCATGCTGTCCTTGGTGTTTCTGCTTCTGTTGGTTATGATGCCGCTGATGCTGCTGCCGTTGATGATGCTCCAGTTGGTGGTGTTGTTGCTGAATCCACGGATTGTATGCCGGAGGTTGCTTCCATGGATTACTCGGTTGCTGTTGTTAAACCCACGGATTGTCTCCCGGCAGTTGCTCCCATGGATTACTAGGCTGCTGTTGTGAAATCCACGGGTTGTGACTTGGCAGCGGTGTCCGGGTGTGCGGCTCCTGTTGACAAAATAAACAAAACAAATCACAGATTAAAATGTTGACTAAGTAATACTTTGCACCATTCCCTTATTCAAACACTTTAGCTTGCAATTTTGAAAGAAACGTTAACGATTATGTGAAGAGAGCTGCCTTTTAGAACCACGGCTGCCCCTTCTGGTTGTCCAAGAGTGTTGGCCAGGTCGTCCTTCCTGTCGGTCGTCGGTACGGATGGAAACGGTCGTTTCCTGCCGTCGTGCTTTCCTGCTGCCAGTGAAGATCCTAATATTTATGTTCGCCATCTGGAAATAAACAACCAAAAGATCAAATTAGTTAGATATTATCTTTGTGAAAAGGGCCAAATTGTCAAACTTCATCACTTGCATCACTTACATTCACACATGAATATAATGTACATATGCTTACCTGAGTGTTGTTGTTGTGATGCAAAACTTTTAGTCACGTAACTCGAAAGTTCCTGGTCGTCAATCCAAACCGTTTGTTAATTTGGATTAAGAATGAAAAGCTGAACAAAAATGGCCAAACTTTCAAATCATGGCAATGGCAAAAATCGAAAAAAAATCGACGTGAAGCTACCTTCCAGGTCGACGTCTCAGCGCCGACACACGGGTATATGACCGAGTACCATGTATATAAGGTTACGGGGGTACCCCCAAACAATGTATTTTTTAAATTTGTCGCATTTTCGACATCAATAGGTCATTTTAAAGCTCTGAAGCTCGACAAAACTTTTCCTGGCGCAGTGCCCAAAAAAAATTGAACCAAAGCCCTTAAACCCCCAACAACCTAAAATCTCACAGTCCATGCTTTACTGCAATTGGTTAATGTTTAGCACAATGGTGCTTTGAAATGTTTTGATTGGTTCTTTGAGAGCTTTTCAACTGTACATAACTCGGCTATATAGCTACAGATTAAAATTGTGGCCAAGTTGGGTTATTTTTTAGATATTTTTGGAATTTTTCATGTTTTCAGGCAATTGGTTAATGTTTAGCACAGAGGTGCTTTGAAATAAAGTAATTAGCCTAATGAGAGCTTCGGGCATCTTTAGACCTAGCATCAACAACAAAATAAAAACAATATTTTCCAAATTAAAAGACGAACTTAGAATAGTTTATTTTTTAGAATCAAGCAGAAATTATAATGAATTTGAGTCCACTTTACAGATAAGTGAAAAAAATATTACTGGAAAAGTGCCCATGACGAACACTTGTAAATTGTTATCTTCACAGAATAGATGGATCGTTTATCTCTAAGTACTTACCAGTAAAAATAGTTTCTGCTGGGAGTAAACAAAACAATCGAAAAGGCAAATTAAAATCGAAAGCAGAATTAGCAAACAGGTAACCTGAATTTCATTTTACATAATGTTTTGTATAACATACAATTTAAGTCTGCAAGTGTACCTAATGTGCACTGTCTTGTTAACTTTCTTAAGCAAAGATTAGGAAGTTATTGCGATCCCAATCATGTATGTCGGTCTGTTTGTAACACTATAACATCTGTTCGACTTAGCATGATTGAAACTAATTTGGTACACGAGTACCTTATGTAACCATTTCTCTTGAGATTGAATTTTGCTTCCGAAATTTTGCTTGCTTGTTACATATTTGAGTTTTACACTCATCTCGTTTAAATATTGGTCGAACATTTTATGTTGGTTTGTAGAGAAAATGTGCTGCATCGCCGCAATGGAAAATTTACCATTGACGCATTAAAATTTTACGATGAATGTATTACGGAAATGGAAATTTTTTAAAAAGAAAATCCTGCAGCGGAACGGTACGAATATTATAAACCTTGCACTAGTAGAAGTACAGTGTGGCCTACATTGTTGTAGAAAGGCTGTTAAAAACGAAAAAAACATTATCGAGGCGCCAGGCTTTAACGCTTAAAATGACGCTTTATCAAAAGAAACCACAAGAAAGAAAAACGTAGGACAATTTGCTTAAGAAGCTGAAAAAAAATTGATGAGCAGGGAGATGAAGTGGAATTAATAAGTTGTCAGTGTCTTTTTGGACAAATGACATATTCGCACGTTTCATCAATACCACAGTCGCAAAATATACACATTTCCGCATCATTTTAATCAGACACATTTGAAAAACGAGGACAGGGTTACTTTCTGCAGAGGTGGTAATAATGGAAGTTCCGGTAAATTATTAACAGTAAATTATCTACCAGGCCGAAATCTAATATCTATCTGCATCAC
>JAHZNB010004229.1:0-19988 GCA_027744295.1 Callyntrura guangdongensis
CATATGTGCTCAGCAACTAGATGTGCGACAGTTTTGATCAAATGCACAATCATTATTTCACATTACATAAACTTTATTAATAATTTTTATTAATAGCGATTCCCTGTCACCTTTACAAGCATCTAAAGTTAACAGAAGCAAATATTTTCGTATCGTTTGTATTTTAAAGTTTCTTATTGAAAGTTACACATCCAAAAAACGTACAAGTACATACAAGCTAACATATATTATATTATATAGTGATGGTTCGTGACACTATATAAAACTCAAGATGAGGATGAAGTCGCATCGATTGCCGTTGGCTGTGGTGAGTTTGTCATGTTTCCTGTAAACTGCTTATATTCAGAAATACTTGTGACCGGAGAGGCTGTCACAGATTTGGAAACTTGTTGATGGTGTGGCGGTTGCAGACGTTGGTTATCTTTTCTTGTAGCTGAGTTATTTGTGTTATTCTGGAGAGTGAGATTCGTTGCAGCTGGACCCCGATCTATGCTATCCACGATTGCCTCCAATGAATGCAAACTTGTCTGTTTTGGCACGCCGTTTTCATCCGTTTCTGCAAAGAATAATAAATATAGCAACTGATTATAAACTATTAGACATGCATACATACACTCAACACAAAAGGGACAGTTTAATTTAATTTATAAATGACGTAAAATTATTAGTTTTAAGAAAGAAAAACAGATGCAGATTGAAAAGTAAGTACAAGTTGATCCTTGAAAATGGCTGTTGTATGAGGCAGTTCGACACGTTGACTCACTCTCGTCTCGTTTATAGTGTGTTATATAAGTACATATTATGTATGCATAATTTCACGAAATAAATACGAGCACGCATACTCAAAAACTACGAAAAATGAGAAATGCGAGATTAAAACGTAAAGAAATGAGACGGAATATTTCAAAGGACACGCTACATTAATATGCTCAGCATGATTGGTAAAATGTTGGAAGTTTCAAAAATGTTTACTGTCTCCCACCTCATCTGGTGCAACTGTTGCTGTGCACGTTGTAAATATCGAAATGATTGGTGAAGCATGACAATTGAATGGGTAAAATACGGAAAAGCAAACAGCACCTGGTTTTTACTGGTATTTTGAAAGTATTTTCCACAGCTTTCCATAATTGCACTGTCTTTGGTGAACATTTAAATATTTATTCTGTGTTCAGTATAAATCGCAAAAATGTACTCATCTTTCTTAATATTAGTGACAATCAAAGTGTGAATATCAATTATATTTGTGCTTATATCGTGAGAAAACGACGCTTTTTACCCAGAACTTTTTACATTAAACTGAGTGGAGTGAGTAGCACATAAACTGCACATACTACAACACAGCCAGAAAATATATGTGAAATTTTCATCATTGAACAAAATATTTGTCTCCATTAAGTCTTCTTTACATTATATGAGCATATATTTTACTCATAAGTGGTAACGACGCAGTAAGTGCAATGTTGGTGTCCTCTCTCAAAATTTTCCCTCTTCTTGCAAAGTTGCAAGCAAGGAATTTTAAATGGAGGCAACGTGGGTGGGTATATTACTCCTTTCGTTGAAGCATTAGTAAAAGTAGGCACTCTACCGCCGCACCAAGAAAGGAGACACGACATAAGACAAGACAAGACACTTCCAATGCCATAAAATGAATTTACCCTTGCTTTTCCCCTTTCCAAAAAAAACCAACCTGGCTACTACTTTAACGTGAACCCAAAACGAATCAAAATGACAAACGGTGGAACACACCATAAAACGGAAAGCACATCTTTCCTGTCACCATTATAAATGAAAAAAGAATAGTACATCATGGTACATGTGCATTACTTTCTGTTATGATACGAATCTCCTCTTTCCCGGTCCGTTTCTGTCTTTCATTTCATACATTTTATATTTCTTCAAGGTATTTTCTACAGTATGGTGACATGGAACATTCAGCGTATTTCACTGTGGCTACCTTGTTTGCCTTAAAAAAAAGAACTATTTATGTAAAATATTCTATTCAAAGAAAAAAAGAGCCGTCAAAGTCAAAACACTTCGAAAAATAATAATATTGTAAGCTGTTTATACTCGCTACCTATCTTTCCCCCACAGCAGCAGCGGTATCTCATGCCTCTTTTGATACATGAAAATGAAATATGATATACTTCGAAACGGAAACTATATACTAGCACATCGCCACAGTGCACTCGACGTACTTTATTTTCCTGACTCGATTTACTTTCCCGTCTTCGATTTACATTTGAGGTTGTATTTCTGGAGAGAGGGAAAGACGGATAACAAAATGGTTGATAAAACGTCACATGGATGTACGGAATATATAGGTATAAAACATCAAAAGAGCACTTAGTTAGTACGAATGAAAGAAGAGAAGAAACAGTAGCCATGGCATGACCAAAGTTCAGGTGACATTTCAAATCCTCGGGCTTTTCTTCTGCTCTGGTATTAATCAATTATACGCAGAAACATTGGAACATCAAATTGTATTAAGTTGTTAGCCGTGGTGTGTATGCATCTGTATACTTAGCCGCTCTGTAACCACACAACTATTTTACACATTTTTACTTTCTGGCTCTCTGGCTAACTGCATTGCATTGTATAAACCGTCAATATCATACAATGTGTTCTTTGGTGTTCCGTCTTTCTTGTTGCTAGCATGCTAACTACACCAGATCCACATCAGCTGCACCAGACAATGAAGATTAATTACTGAAGGCTTGGTTGAAACATTTACAATTACAATTGGCAGACGGGCTGGAGCGGAGAGAGCATCATATTATTATTGTTGTTTTGTTCACCTCCCAATGATTACATTAGTAATCACAGGAGCATGAAATTGTTACGCATGCCAAATTAGAGAAGTAAAGTTTGTAAAATAACTTGTTAAGAATTTGCCTTCTTATTGTTTTTCACCTCCTCGTCGTCATTTCTCTCTCCTCAAGCTCAAGTAAAATGAAACCAATGTTTCGACGATCACCATATTCACAATGCCGGTTTCTCTCTATGGCCCTCTACTTTTGTTGTCAAACAGGAGGAAATACCATTCTAAAAATTCTCGACATTCCACCGCCACCACCGGGTTGTGTATGAGCTGACAGTTTGTGCATAATAAAATAACGAACTGTCGCTACTTATAACTCCAGTCATTTTGTCTGTAAAAATGTTGTAGTTGGTAGTACCCGGATTCCATTCCATACAGAGGAACAGTAAACAAGATCACAATTTTCTCTTCATATAAAACAAATATCAGCAGCTTGGCTTTTTTGTTTCCGCCGTTGAATATTTCAATTTATGCAGTGTATAATAACGTAATGAATGAACTTTTACGCATCGGTCGACTCCATTTTTTAATAGTTCAGTTTCATGGTGACATACAGCTGGCAACTCAACAACAAATCCCTTACAAGGCAAACACTTAAAAATGTGCAGCCCACCTGTCGCAAAATTCATGGTTTATGTTTTTAATTACTTCATTTCATCCCATCAGGGTGCATTTTATTTTCAATATCCAAATGCAGAAAATCTTTTTCCTCTGATCTTCAATTGTCGAACAAGAAGCCTTTTGGGGACAAGTGAGACAAGGCGTTGGATTTGGAAGGAAAGAGAAAGCGCAGATAAAGAGAGCAATGATGATGTAGACGTAAAGAAAAGTGAAGGGGTTCACTTAGTTGTTTTCTATATCACATAATAATAATAATTCTGTCATGCTGCCGTATTAAACTGTCATAATAATAACACGGGTGATTGCATTTTGTGTCAGATAGAGACGTCAATAACGAAGTCGTAATGGGAAAAGTGAGTAAACTTCTGTTTCGTATTTCATGACTCATTCATTTCCCGTCGTTATTATCGTCATCATCGTTATTTGGAACTTGCCTAGTTCTGCGGTTTTTGTATACGTATCGTCTCTCGGTGAGACTTGATTATGAATCTAAATAGGTATAACGGTATTTGGTACACATTTTATACTGTACATAAATAGGTATGCTGAAAAGAGGGGAGACTCCTGAGTGGTGTGATACTGACAACCGAGATGTAAGAAAGCTGACGAAAACGACCAAGACTTTAGCGTTGCGTTGTATCATGGGAAATGGCATAATTTTTGTTCTTTATATTTCGGGTTTCTATAGTCCATTTTCATCTCTTGTACGTGGTTTCGCTCACCACACCACTCTTCTTGGCTACACAACACAATGCTCAGTTTCAGGTAACATTCATAATTAACGTACGTGTAGATGATAATAAGACCGACCATATATGCGATTGCGTCTATGTATGTGTACATCTTCACAGGACGAGTGAAAGCTGTACGAAATGTACTACTACAAATATACTTCGCTGGCTTTGATCTGTTTCAAAATTGTATGGACGGTTCCTAACTTATCAATCTGTAAGAGAAGAAGTAGCTCATCTGGTTGCACTTTGAAGTGTGGTATAAACAGACCGACACACAACACTTAGAAATTTAGAATCTATGAGTGGTAGTTGCTTGAAATTGAGTGTTGAGATATGTGCCCCTTCTCCAACGTTTAGGACTCATTCATCCTTTTTTGTGTCGTTGTTTTGTATGCACAACAAATTGTAAACTATTTAAGAAAGATGAGGAAAGGGTGTCCGATTTTTCACAGTTCAACTCGATGATAGATGGATACCACAGGGCCAAAGCTGTAAAGGGAAGGATCACTTCTCATCATTTCATGCATCATTTTATGAAGTTTTAGGGAGAATGAGCACAATCAACGGTCATACTATCCCAAAATGTTTTCTAATCAGTTACAAAGTTACTAATTTTGTCAAATGAAGGATAATGATATAGATTAATTAGACTTACCATTATTAATCGGAATGAATGGAGACGAGTTTTGTGAAGTTAGATGAGAGAGTCGATCTTGGAAGTATGGCGATGACGAATCCTGAAAAAAGCAAAGAAAATAGGCATACGTTTAGGTGGATATGTAAATATATATATTGTGAAATTGATTGGTATATTAATCCATCATTAATTAAATTTTCAATCTCTCCGCTTAAAAATAAGTTGCTTTTTTCCTAAATGAAATGACAGTCTCTTCAATGTTGGCTCTAATTTGCAGTGGCATTTCTATATTCCCAGTTCCGCGGATGATTTCAAATGGTGTCAGTATGCACGTTTGGATAAATATGTATCATCCGTAAAGCTATCACATATGTATGAGTTATTGAAACTAGACATTGAATTGTGAATTCTGTCATTTCCCTTCAACAGGCGTCTCAGGAGAAATCACAGAGGATTTCTTCTCGAGTTTCAGTCGTTATAATGACGATAATATTTTTTCAACCTCTTGGCATCATGTAAACCCATTATTGCAAAATCATGTGGGAAGACGGCATAAAACCGTACAACTTTGTAATGTTCTCGCACTCCCTCTTACTTCTAAATGTGCACTCTGCACAACACCCCAGCGACATTCAACGAAACCAGTATCCTTTTTCTCCTGCCTTTCCTCTCTGTTTCTAGAATTTGACAAGGAAAAAGTATCCAAAATTCCGAGAGTCATTCAAGAAGAACAGCACTACTTATAAATGATCCATGCCTCATATTTCACAGGTTTTTACATAGCAAGAAAAATAGGACAAACTAGAAACTAACTACTATCAAAACAACTAAAACTCCCAAACCTTACGCAAAAAAATGAGTATGCGCTCATATAGAGACAAGCATCTGTGTATGTGTGATTCCGGTGAAAAAAGGTCGGAATGCGTTCAGGGAATCTGTTGTGAAAAATTTGGAAATTCGAATTGATTAATCATCTGGTCAGAAACCATTCCGAGATGGAACTACATATATAGAAAAACTCTTAACGTGCGTCATTTGAAGTGTTGGATTTAAACGGTGTGTGAATATTTTTCACATTTACACATATCAAGCGAACTCCCACGAAGAAATAAAACTAGTGGGATATGACTGGCGTAATACACCGTGCAATATTATATAAGCTCATGTTTAACCACACTTTACGGAGGATATTTGGTCGGGTGCAGTAATTATTATACGACGGCATTCATTTACCGTAGATACTTTAATTTTGTAGCATTAAGTATTTTATTTCTTTAAACGCTTTTATCAAATATCTTTGTAAATGGATCCAGTAGCCAAATCTCGTGTAAAGTTATTACTTGGGTAAAATGAGTAAAAGTAAAAATATAGTATTTTTCATTCCCGAATAATCACGTACGTTTCACTGCTTTTGAAGCTGGCAGCCAGACCCAGAATTTTACAAACATCAAGTAAACATGCTCGAATCCACACTTTCCCAATAATAAACACTAAAACGAGCAACCCATCTGTCCACTGTATGCAGCAAATAGCAAAAAAACTGGAGTGTTAACCTCTGCCATTCCGTTTCTCTAATTACTAATGCTAATTACCCTACAAGATTATCTGAGCTTTTTTTCGAGACCAAGAGTCCTTCATAGAAACAGCGCATATGCATGCACACTTACTTGAAACAAGGATCGAAAGTGGATTTGGATTGCTACTGCTGCTGCTGCTGTTGCTGGAGAGAGAATCATGACAGTCAGTCATTCAGTCCCTCTCATTCACACTCTTGCGATCGCACTCAGCCATCATTTACGTAATTTACACCCTCGCTTCGCCTCTTTTTTTCGTTTTTCAGGATAAAATTGTTGTGACGAGCTGAGCTGATTTACCATGCCAAGGGGTGCTACAAAAGTGTTAACAGGGATTAAATAAGGAGAGAAGGGTGAAAATTACAATTTAAAGTGTCAACAAAAACACTACTGACGAAGACTAACAGTTTTCCCCCACCTACACATTTTCTACAGAAATGTTTCAATTCAAGAAATAATACGTAAACGAGCATTTTATTCTGGAAAATTTTCACATTTTCAGGGTTTTTTTAAAGAAAAAATAAAAGTGGAAGGATGCCTCAAAAATAAACTTGAAAGCGTGTACCTATCTTGCATATACATTGAATATTATATGTGCGTACGTATTTACGAAAAATATACTTAATTTTATTGATTTGTTTTTGGCGTATTTGAGAGCCTCTCAGCGTTTAAAAGCGCGTCATGCCAACTTTCAAAGTGCATCTGTTCTGTTCTTTGCTTAACATTACACGTTTGCGCTTTTTAGATTCTGTCATCGTTACTTGTCTTTCTTCCTTTCTTCTTTCTGGAGTATTCATATACACAAATAATTTCATGATAGAACTCGACTTATATAATGTATAAGTAAATAATAATAATATTATTATATATAGGCAAGGCAAATGATGACTTGTTTTAAGTTTCCACTAGAAGGAAGAACGGACGGAGTAAGTACGAGTGTATCATTGGCATAGCGGTGGTGGTGACTTAACTACTGCACTTCATATACAGCTAATCCCTTCAGACTTGCTCTTTCTGTTTTTCTGTTCTGTTGTGAATTTTGACTTTCAAAGCCAGTCAAAGTCAAAAGTAACCTGAGCAAACCTGAATCCTACTCACTTTCAGTTTGCTCGCTCAATAATACTTTTTCGAGTCTGATACTTTCGTGCTTGATAAAACTTCTCAAGAAACGTGTGAAAAGAGCAAGCAAAGGAGAAGAGTGTTGTTGTGGTCGCATAATATCATCATTATTGTAGCGTAGGTATGTACAAAGAGAAAACAATATACTGAATATAAAGAGAAATGTGAGTTACTGTATAATGCACCAAGTTTTACATACAAAAGCAAAGAAAAAAATATGTCTAACGGTGCTCAAATTTTGAATCTATTCCCATTCCCGTTCACCGTTCTCGTCGTCAACAAATTTTTGTTTTGACTTTTGCATCCGACGATTTTATTCCATGTTTCCCCACAACATTTTCTTCCAAGTATGTAATATGCTCCGGGCACACAATACGTGCAAAGTACATACATATGTGGGTATTTTTATACATACATATACAATGATAATAACAACTTTTAAAATGCTTCCTCCAAAATTAGAGCGAGAGTTACAGCAGAGAGAAGAGTTTACTTAAATGGTGTCCCTCCTGTTCCTATTTCAGAGTCCCCCTCATAGGCAGGCATGCTCACGCTAAAGTGCTGCTATTTTACGCATTTCTCACTTGTACAACATGCTTCATGACGGTGCTACTAGGAAGAGTATGAAAGGAGAATGAATAAAACATTATTTTTTGCATCAAGTTGTAAAAAAATGAATGGAATTATTATTATCCTTGTTTCTCGCTGTATAAGCGAATGAACAGTGTCGTTATAACTTTTGGCACATGCTTTGCAGAAACAACCCAAGAAAGAAGATATAGAAGTGGCAAATCAGGGGATTTTTAATAGTTTACCCTTTTCCAGGGAATGTTATGATGATGTAGTTTTCCTTATGTTTTTAAGTCGCCCATAAAAACCACACATCTTGTGCCATCAAAGTATCCCAGATGACACCACCACACATGACCGTATAATTTTGGTGTCATCCAAAGTGAGAGTACACGTCACATGAACTGAGCGAAAAATAGAGACGTAAATTCATGCCATCTGACATGTGTGTGATATTACACTTTATATGCGTTTGTGTGTGTAAAATCTGTTTACAATTTTCACATTCCAATTTTCACTACCGCAATGTGCCCTGTCCTCATACTTAAAAAAATGAATAGAAAATACATACATGATCGACAAAGGGCCCTTTGGGAATGATTGAAACAAATCACCAGGATGTCGTTCCCAAATCGATTCAGCCAGCCCACATGACACCAACAACACATTTATATTCACTCTTGTAAACGGCAAGCAGAAAGCAATATACAACAACAATCATCATTAACATATTTACTGCTTGACTTGCCTCACATTCATAAAACCCTTCATAAAACATTGTTTAGTGAGTCAACTAGCACATCGCACTGGACCCAAAGCAGCTCCCTATTACTTACTTTAACAATGACATCAAATACTGGCGCGTACCAACCATGTATATATTGCATGTGTTCGTAACTATACGTACCCTATAAACTTATATCCACACGGTGTTCAGGCGATAATGACTGATACTTCAGTTTGTGTGCACATAAACATCAACAAAGCATACCCCTCTTAAATTTCTCTCACGTATATCCCAACTCGAGTTCACACATGGAAACCCAAACCCCACACAATATGTCCTTTTCCACTTTTTGCTCGGGAGAAATGTGTGGAAAAACAGAAAAATATTATAAAGGTATAATTCATTTCATAATGTACCTAATAATAATAATGTAAAATGTAAACCAAAATCATGCCTCTTTTAAACGCTCACTTTTATGAGGCCCGTGTGGCCACTTTTCACATTTGGGAATTTTTATGGGGCACACTGCACTCCCAACTCTGCTCGTAAAAGGGAGCCTTTCAAGTTATTACTGCTATTTTTGCGTCTTCATCGTCATGGGCAAAGGCAGGAGGATAAAGACGACAGAAATGGTTAAAAATGAATTTGTCATCAAGACACGACAATTGCCTGCTACTATATACTAATAACAGCCGAGGGCATTAACTTGGGTTTCCGCTGCTGTGTGCCCATCGAACCCGATCATCATTGATGTATAATATTACACGCGTCAATTGTTACTAGGTTTCAACCAACAGAGGTTTTCTTTTAGTTGCAAAATAATTCAGTGTAGTGTAATGCAATGCACCATAATTTGGCAAATCTCGTGGTTCGTTTTAGCTTTTAAAGTCGGAGGAAGTACAGAGAGACGCAGGGCAAACTAATTAAAATATTATTGACACAAATGTGTCTTCGCCGAGCACCGTAGGGGCATGTATGCTACATGTGGTAGGTACATGCATGTACGCGCGTTGCGTGCAGTAGTAGGTGGTATCATAAAATTTATCTTGTGTTATTATCATTATTACCTCTCATAAAACATTATAATATCTTTAGCCCCACCGCAATAATTACAATTTTTGGATATTTATAGCATTCTCCATTTTTTCTACTGGGGAGAAAAAGTACAAGGAAAAATAGAAGAACGAACGAAGCAGAAACAAACTGAGTTTTAATGAGCTCCTTTGCTAAACTTCATCATGGCGAGAGAGAGAGAGAGACAGACAGACGGAAAGGAAGATCGAGCTAATCTGTTCTACTACGTTTTAACAGCTCTCATTCCTAGTAACCACTTTTGTATTACCATAGCCTTGCTGGCACACACAGGGCGCTTTTTATACAGTCAAGTACCACAATGTGTGATTTGATTGGTACTACCATTACAAATACTACAGCGCAAAAATATACGTGAACTTTATATACATGTTTTATTTCAGTGATAATTATTAAACATATATACATAACCAACACAATAATATAATTCCGTAATGACTACGACTACTGACAAAGTTGTCATAGTCAAAACTTGTTCGAAGATAGCTTATCATATCATTCAGCGAGAGAAAGAGAGAAAAAAATATCACTGCAAGAATATTGCATTACTATGACGCGTCGTAAATTATAAAATATCAAAAATAATAATGCTAATAACACCACAACTTACAACTACTTCAATTCCAAACACTTTTTGCATAGTGCACCGCATCGAACCGATTTTAAATGGGCATCATGCGCTTCAGAAACATCCCGAAGACAATATTGTGTAGCAGCACAAAAGCTGTTTTTCCAACAGATAATAGCATCATTGGAATTGGAAGTAAACGCGTACACAAGATAGAAGATAGCAATTTGGTAGTGGTGTTGCGATACAAGAGGAAGAAGATGGAATCATCATCTTCGTCGTCCTTATAAAAATATCACTGTCGTTTTTGTAAGATAAGGATGCATGAAGCGTATTATAATATTATATCTGCTTATTTATTTTCGAATATAATATACATCATATCAACCGTGATTACTAGCAACCAACATTGTAATTCAATCCCCGACAACTAAGTAAATGGCAAAAGGTGCGTGTATACCTTGCCAAAAACATGCATTACATGCCGGAGCGTAGTTGGTAGTGTTCCGTGTACCCACCCGGCATTGTACATGTGTGCAGGGAAATACCAATATAAAAGTTAAATAAAATAGCTCATTTTTATCTACAAAGCATTCTCTTTAATGGCCTACCAATCACTCATTATCAACTATCCTTAACAGACATCCATCTTGTAGAGGGAGAGTGAAAAGCAAATGAAAAGTTAGTATTTTATAAGAACAGGTTGTTTATGAGATTTTGTGTAGGAATGTTAACGGGACGGGGAGAAAGGAGAAACTACCTGGCACAGCACAGGAAATGCAATGGGCCAACCGTCAGAACAAGTTTTATGTATGTAAAAGCGTACCTAAATTCTCACCAAAAATCCTTTTTTTGTTGTTGACGGGATTGTAGTAATCAGAGTAAACATACTGCACTGGATTGAGGGTGGTGTCGCATCCTTGCTCTGTAATCACAACTTGTGCACATGCATAGGTAATCGCATGTCGTGCTCACTCTAGGGATTTTTTCAAATGAGGCTGATGACGAGAAAAATAGAAATATGTACACGCTACGAAATAAAAAGTGTGCTTCTCATCATCATTTTACCATCGTCATCAACATCAACTCTTCAGTAGAGCTACATTTTTTCTTAGTCATTCATTTTGACGTTGATAAAAATATTTTGGACTTGATCCACAACATGATCACCGTAAAATCATAAAAAAAAGGTCGCAAAGTACACCACAAAACGGTGCTTAATACCTTCGAAGACTTAATAAAATGTGTTGAGCGTCTCAGAGAAGATAGGCACGACAGAGAATGGGACAGGAGATGAGACTACTGCAATGACAAAAAAGAAACAGTGAAATCCCTTTTCTCATTTCAACTTTCAAGTAGATGATGTTCATGATCACCGTCATAAAAATAATATTTTCTTCAGTTGAATACGCTGTTTTACTAAAAGGAAGGTCTTGTTTTTTTCAGTGAATGAAAAGAGACATTGCAGTCGGTCGGTCGGGTGAAATTTTTGTGTTCGAGCTGCTTGTTGGGAATACAAAAATAATGAATGGAGTCGTTGTTATCCAGGTATAACATTACCGTTTTGCGGTACTACTCTTGCTGTGCCACATCTACACTGTCATTGGCGTCGTCCCTAAAACGCCAACACACTTTCAACTGTAAATGTCTTTGCATAGTTTAGGTGATCGTTTGGGGAGGAAAAGTGGTAGAAGTGAACTGATTATAGGCCATATGCACTATGTAGTATGATTATGACATTGTATTATCAGCCTGTGTGATAATTCCTAAATTAAACTTCAGGGCTGAGAGATTCATACTGATATTTTTTTAATTTATAATGTTATATTGGTCAGGTAAAGGGTAAAATATCATGTGAGCGAACTACGTTTTTGTTGCGAACAGTCATTTATTTATTTTTACAAAGTTTACGCTACTACTGTACTCCGCTTGTGACGAAATATTTTTATGTATAATATTAATTGAATTAAATGTGAAAATAGAACATCTCCCATAAAAAGTTGAAGTTGCCATTTAAATTCAAAGTGATTTTTTTCTCTCTCGTTCTATATGATTTAAGATAGCATTGACTGGAAACTTTGTGATAGATCCTTTTTAAAAATTCTTCATTTCCACCGTAAATTAATGTCAGTATTAACTTACAAACAGAATGAATATCTGATTCATGTGCAATGTAGTGTGTAGTATGCGGTATAGTAGTAGTAGTAAAGGAACAGCAGGAAACATTCGGCTACCAGTGCACAATACTTAAAGATGCTTCTACACACATGATCCTGACGATGATGAGGAAGGAGGATTTGAAGTGACACGGCTACACGAAGTTATCTGTTTACTAGCACCACAAAAAAGTGCGGTGTGTGAGCAGGACCCGCAAGCGTAAAAAGAATTTTTGCCCATCTATCTATTTAATATGAATTTTTTATGAAAAGAAAAATTACGAATATTTATTTGTATGATAGCAAGTTTACTCATGACGACGGCGTGGAAGACTGCTACTTTTACGCATATTTCTACTACCAGTAGTAGTAAGAGCGGCAAGCATCAGCAGCACAGCAGACAGAATAACAACAACGACAATAAATGGACGGAATGATGACGATGAGGATGATATACATGAATTGCATAGCATAACATGCGATCCGATACGGCTGTTTCATCCGAAAAACATGCCTCAATATAAACCGAATACAGGTCGTATGTATATACATAGATAATGCAAATACATTTAAAACGGTATCGTGCTCTCAGGAGAAGGAGACGAAGAACAAGCCGACATTTATAAGTACACAAAAGCCGTATAAATGCGGGGATGAGATGTATGAGAGATGAGACGAGATGGTAAAAACTCTCTTTTCCCCTTCCCTGCCTCTCTCAGTTTTTCTTGCTACATGTTTACTCACTTTAAATTTTTGTAGATCGAGGATGATATCTGTTCATATAATTTGTGTCATTACCAGTTCAGTCGTGTTTCCAAAGGAATATTAAATTGAATATTGTACATACGAAAATTATTACCGGGTTCTTTCTTGCATAATGCCCGACAGCGAATCGGTGAAAAAATCGGTATCATTATCACTACACACAGTGTGGCGTATGTTATTTTCAACAGAAATATTCGTACCCATGAGCAATACGAACAGGCAGAAGACGAAGAAGACAGCGTAATAGATGCCAAATAGCAAAAATGGAAATGATAAGTTTCAGGGATAAATCAAATGACGGCCTGGTGATAAGAATGCTCCATTTATGACGTTTCAAAATAGTCATAATATAATGCATTCCAATGTTGCGAAGAAAAAAATGTTCTGCATAGCGTGCTATAGTTCGTACAAAATTCGGGGGTCGAAAAAAAGTTTGCAAGGTAGTAAGCACAAAAATACATATATACAATCTATAAGAACATTTTCTCTTTGTATCAAAGCAACCCCTTTTGCAACGACTTTGCATTATTTGTACAATACCAAATACTCCAATTATCATTTTAGTTCATTAGCCCACTTGATGATCATTGTATATAGGATAGGACATGCATACCCTTTGACAATTGCCTACTATTGACTATTTGCTATTATGGATACTAAATTGATTACCAGTTTCTTGCTCATCCCGAGTGACAACTGAACATTCAAAAGTCCACCTCGAATCTCGGACGACAAGAAATTGACTTTGACACGGTATGAAAACGAGGGAGGGAAATGACACTTGGTTTCGTGCTATGCATATTAAAGTTAATGTCACTGTTGCATACACGCGAATGGTGATTGGATTGGTGATACATATTGAGCTCTTACACTGAAGTGAATCTTTGGCCAAATGAAAATAGAATATCTTATATACTAATTCGATCCAAGCCGCTATGTCCTCAAGTATGTATGCAGAATCTTTTCTCTGTTCTGTGAGTTTCTACATTATTTATCGGTACGCCTATACATAAACCTAGGGGTTCGCTCACGGAGGATATTCAATGCATTCTGTCCGTGCGAAACTGCCATAAGGATTATATAGCAAGCAGCTAGCTGAGATGCCGAGATGGTAGGTAAAACGTGAGCTGGGACATGAAGGAAAGGTAATAGTATTAAGTCGACAATCTGCATGAGACTGGAGCTAGCCATCTCGCAATGCCCCATATTTTTAACCATGATAGGTATACCCTATTGTTATTTGTGGTAGTTTTTGTTGTTGATTGTACTGTCTGTATGGTTGCTGTCGAATCTTTTTTTCCATCGATCAACTACTGAAAAAGTATTCACTACTAGTTAATGAGATTGTCTTCCTGTCTGTCTGTGTGTCTGTTGACACGATAACTTTTGATCGCAAACGAATTTTTAATTTGCTGGGGCGCAATTTTTTTCAAATAATCATAGCTGAAACTTGATATACACATACATAATGATAACTGAGACGTTTTGCAAAGTTTGACCCAATATAGTTAACCACTTTGACCCCAAGGGGGCGTCAAACCCTGAAAATTGTTTCGATTATAACTTCTAAACGGTAACTTCTTCGTTTGGTATGGGGTTTTCACTAATCAACTACCACTGACAAGGACTGATATGTCAGCATGACATATCAGTGACACCTCCATGGGGTGGAAACATGAGACCCCCTTTCATGGTGGGAGGTTTTTGGGAGTTTGGTGGGGGTGTTTTGGAGAGGGAAATGAATTTCAAAATTGTTTTTGCCAATCGATAGAGTTGGTTAATAGCTCAGATTAGTCCCAAGATGGACGTGTCAATTAAGTAACTTTAAATTTATGTTTGATAAACAAGAAGTGTTACAAAACCAAAAAACCAATAGCATACACCCGGTAGATGGCGTTAGCAACGTATGATGTGCTCAGTTTTCTCGTTTACAAATATAATTAAAAGCATTAGCTGAGCTGAAAACCTGATATACATGTTCGCTTGGTTTTTTTGTTACGTTTGAATGAAAAAAGGTTAATAGTATTAACTGCTATTTGGCATTTGCCTATTAAAGGACGACAGTTCGTCAGCTGCACAGCTACCGTTTTCTTCGGTTAAACGTAGTGTATTATTAATTTAATCAATTATCGACAAAACAATAGCTTACGAGTAATGGTGAATTGGAGCCATTCACCGTGTTTAGAATGGAATTGGCCGGATCTCGCAAATATTCCCGGTGGAATTGGTGCACAGATGAGGAAGATGAACAACTGCCCATGCTGCCAAAGATGGACGAGCTGGAAATGGATGATGATGCTGAAGATGATGCTGAGGTTGACCCATGAAGCATTAAAACAAACGGTAAAAAAGGGAAATACAAAAAAATCTTTTAGTACGGAGATCGTAATGTAGTAATGGGTAAATAAAAGTAAAACGCCACATCCTTTGCCACAAACGGTTTGGAGTATCACAAATTTACGTTGAATATAATATGCTATTCGTATATCTAGAAACCCATTCGTTTTGCAGCTTTCAAGCGACCATACTGTCACATGAAACAAACTAGTTAAAAATGTTATATTTTGGAAGCAAATGTACCTCTCCGAAAAGTAAAGAGACAGTCAAAAAGGAAAGGAAGTTTAAAGTGGGCTGAGTGGTTTGGTTGGTTTTTTGTGTTCTTTTTATTATGTTTATTATTACCTTACAATTGACATGGTAAGCACTCAGCAGGCACCAGTAACGGTGTCGGTGTCGCTCCCATAAAAAAAAGACATTACGCTCGGAAACAAGTAAAGCTTAAGTAGAGAATGAGGGAAGAGTTTTGTTGGGAGATAAAATGGAGACATTTACCTTCACATAACAACGCGACATTAAAAACACAATAATGTTACACATTATTGCTCCTAAACTCTTTAACTGCAACATTAGGGAGTTTAAGCAACACCTTTTAAACAGCTTTGGCAATCATCTTATGTTTAAATGACTCTGCGCAGAAGAAATGGGTTTTACCTATAAACTTGTAAAACATTGTCCTTTCCAAGTTGTCTGTATAAAAATAATCTTGAAGCACTCCTTTTAAGCTCGAGCATAGTGAAATGTTCACAGCTTAATTAATTAAAACTTCAAACATGTTGGAGGACAACAGGATTCTGGGAATTCTAGTGTTAAGATTTGCACAGCTGAGGTGGCACTAGTCCTTTTGTTTACCAACGTAATGAAGATGTTTAAATTGTATCTGATAATATAATTATGACAGCCAATGAAATATTTGCAATTTCGCAATACTTGTCGTTTTGAGGTTGGACTCTCATAAATTCTTTAGTAGTTTGTTAAATCTCATTATCAATTATAACTGCCACTACCACACAGCTTTCCATCTCTACAATCAGTCTCAGCATAAAGGAACAGATTCACCGTGGTTTTTTGTGCAAATAAAACCCGTCCGAACATATAATTCAATAAACGGTGCTGCTGTTGCTACCGACGTGTTGTATCGCATCATAATATCCTGCATTCTTTTGCTGCTTCTAATTCCTTCCTCTCTCAACTATCAACAGATCAAATCCTCCAAATCTGTCACAACACTCTAAATCCTCCGCAACAGCTAGTAGTTGAAGATATACGACGTCTCTAATCCAGCTTGATCTGATGATCTGAGTTTTTTGTTTTGAAACAGAATTCTTCGGAAGCCAAGAAAATAAAAAGATGCCATGTGACAGAGAATGTATTATCGTTGCGATATACACGCTGCAGCACTAAACAAAGTACTGCACAAACAATGTACTACACACATGATACAATTAGTTAACATGACAACAAGATTAGGTACTTGCGCGCTCTTCTTGTACAACTAGTATTTGAATATTTTCCTATTCACCAGGCAAAAAACTTTAACGAGTACATATAGCATACCACCACGCCAATTTTGTCTCCATCGGAGAGATTGCGGTTGTCGTAGTTTTAGTGCAAGTGGAAATATTACGTTTTTATCCAAATAAAATATAAAAAATAAGTATCGTCAACAAAACACTTAACTTTGTCTAATGAGAGAAATGTCGGTCTGGCTTTGTATACATTCCTATCTCAAAGAATATTACCCAAAAAAGAGTCCTAATATTCCGTTTAGGTTCAGGTTAGACCATATTATTTTCACGAATGTTTTCGTGTTTTGTCTCTAAACTCTAGCTACTTTATCCGTCATTGCCATACTTAATCATTCGCCAATCAGAGTCAGTCTCTAGGTTCGTTTTGTAAATAATGTCAAAATATATAGCTGTGACAGAAATCACTTTGTTTGCTTTTCTGATCTGCTCACAATCTGTATCCGTGGCTAGTCGATAAATGTAATAAACACAATTATCGAAGATGTATGCATCGCCATCGTCATCACCATCATTCTAGTAAACTGTTTGCTTCGTTGTATCTCCTCAGTACCTTCAATGCAACGCCATTTTCCGTATCGATCTTCCTCTCATCAAACAAGTAACCTGATCCGCGACAAAAATCCCATGTTTTTGTACAATATTACTGTTTTCTTAGTATATGCGTCAAACTATTAAGGAATATTACGGCTTTTTAGTACATAAAAATTAGCAACATAAAAATTAAAGTGAGACGTTCTTTCTTTCTTCATCGTCTTGGCTCAACAACTATTTTTACACACATTTTGCCATGTTCTAACTAATTGTGAGAAAAAATAGAGGCGGATCATATCATAATAATATTGTGTACGGTAATAGTAGTAACTTGTAAGATTGAACATGTTTGCCTTGCCAGCCATGTTGAATGCGCAGTAATATCTGTTTTGTATGCTCATTTTAAACTCTTTAACTCAAGTGGAACAAGAACAACAACGCAACACCGTCATCGAATCAACTAGAGAAAACTACACAGCTAACCTCTCTCTCTCTCTCTCGTCTCTCTCCCTCGTCAGTATTTTCTTGTTTTAGTGAAGCAGCAATATCGTCGTCGAACGAACGAGATATATTATTTCACTATAAATATTTTAGGTTAAATTCTCTTGTAAGCACTCATAAATTCCCTTTTACTACCCCCAAAAGACTGCACGAAAAACGAGCATTTCCTTTATTGCCATACTAACTAAAGTGAGCATTGAATTGAGATGTAGTACATAGTCAAAGTATCTTGGACATGTGGTAATAGAACAACTAATGTTACTGGTTAAACTGTAAAGAGAGCAGTCGATATGACGAAAAAAGGTTGGTAAAAAGGAACATACCTATATATAAACATACAGGGAGGAGAGAGAAGGGGGGAATCGTGTTGTCTTTTTACAGTGATTTTAATGTCTACTTTCTCGCACGCACGCACAAATGCAAAAAGAAAATAATATGTCATTTTCTACGAGAGCGCAATTTAAAAGCCTTGCTCGTTTTTTATCCTCGTTTTCTATTCTCCGGTTTGAAGACGTTGACGTCAACCAGCGACATGGCGAGCGTGCATTATCGTCAGAAAGGAATGAGAGAGAGAGAGGTACGGAAGCAGAACATGTTGAAATAAGTTGAAGGTTTAGGGTAAGAGGTAGAAGAAAGTAAAGGGAGGTTAAGAACATTTGGTGCATTATCAGTGGAGAATAAATGTGATAAAATAAAATAAATAGGATTTTTTGTCTCTCTATGCTTAATTGTTTCATACTTTTCGCAAACGACGTCTTTCCCGAAGTGTTGCCTGCTTTCGTCTGTCAACAGACGCTGTTTTCTTCTTGCACGCTTTGCACGCCCAGAGTAAGCACTTTCGTTGAGCGTTTGAGTGAGCAGATCCATGGGTGTTGTCGGTGCCACCGCCTGAACCGGTTCCATGTGCACTTACTTCTCCGCCGCAGTTATTTCCAATGCCACCCATTATACCAGAGGAAGGTGATGGGGCCAAAACGTGAGGAACGTGATCCTCAACGCTACTGCTTTCGCCGGAAAGAGAGTCGTCGTCTTCGTCCTTTCAAAATTAATCAAACCAAAATTTATTAGCGAAGAAAAGGATAAGCAAAATGAAAAAAAGATGCATGAGTCGGTGTGCAAGAAAGAAATGGGGAAACACGACAAACAAAATGGAGTCATTCATCAATCCGTTCCTCCAAAAACAAGAATAAAAAAGCTCGGTAAATCGAACAATAAAAGAGAAATCGACGCAAGAATGTCTTGTTCAAGCAGGATTTTAATGTGTACGCCTATAAATTAATAGGCAGCTGGGAATTGTATCGGTATCATCAGTAACAGTACAGGAGTGCATACCTACTCAGGAAATTATTTACACACATAATAAAAACCATTAGAGATGATTTTCAGCTCGTTTTCACAGTCATCGACGAGACACTAAATCAATACAACCAAACTAACTATATACAATCCTTGTTTGCTTATTCGTACAAAAGTGGAGGCAAAAAAGTTTATGTCGTGAGATGTTTTTCATAAATACACCATCTATACAACATTTAAACATTGTTGTAAATAGCGAACATAATATTTAATTGAACTGAGATTATGATAAAAAAATAAAAGAGTTAATTTGGGTACAGCTTTAAATTGCTCATAAATTTGTATTTTAAACAGGCTTGAAATTGATGAATGTTGTCAAGCATTATTGAGACAACATTTGTTGATTAAATTAT